>JAIQCU010000063.1:87593-127681 GCA_022114935.1 Leptestheria dahalacensis
ATATTCAGCGCCCAAGTACGAAGAACCCAAGTATGAAGCTCCCAAGTACAAGGAACCTAAGTACACAGCTCCGAAGTACGAGGAGCCCAAGTATACAGCTCGGAAATACGAGGAACCCAAATATGAAACTCCAAAGTACGAAGAACCTAAGTATGAAGCTCCAAAGTACGAGGAACCCAAGTATGAAGCTCCAAAGTACGAGGAACCCAAGTACACAGCGCCGAAATACGAGGAGCCCAAATACTCGGCCCCAAAGTACGAGGAACCCAAGTATGAAGCTCCAAAGTACGATGAGCCCAAGTACACAGCGCCGAAATACGAGGAGCCCAAGTACTCGGCCCCAAAGTACGAGGAACCCAAGTATGAAGCTCCAAAATACGAGGAACCCAAGTATACGGCACCGAAGTATGAGGAACCTAAATATTCAGCCCCAAAACACGAAGAACCCAAGTATGAAGCTCCAAAGTACGAGGAACCCAGGTACACGGCACCAAAGTATGAGGAACCTAAGTACACAGCGCCGAAGTACGAGGAACCCAAGTACGAAGCTCCAAAGTATGAGGAACCCAAGTACACAGCACCGAAGTATGAGGAACCTAAATACTCAGTCCCAAAATACGAAGAAACCAAGTACGAAGCTCCGAAATACGAAGAACCCAAGTACGAGGCTCTAAAATATGACGAACCGAAATACACAGCTCCGAAATATGAAGAACCCAAGTATTCGGCCCCGAAATACGAAGAACCCAAGTACGAAGCTCCGAAGTACGAGGAACCCAAATACACAGCACCAATGTATGAGGAACCTAAGTACAGTGCTCCGAAGTACGAAGAGCCCAGTTACACAGCCCCGAAGTATGAAGAGCCTAAGTACGATACCCCGAAGTACACTTCAAAATATGAAGAACCGAAGTATGAGGCACCCAAGCAAGACCCCTATTCGAACACCAAATCAACCTATGAGTCGTACGAGGAACCAAAGGGATACGAGGCTCCCAAATCCGGATATTCTTCCCCTAAGCAGGATTACGACTCTTACGAGGAACCCAAAGGTTATGAGGCGCCAAAAGCAGCCTACACGCCAGCCAAACCTGAGTACGATACCTACGATGAGAAGAAGTCGTACGAGCCTGTGAAATCTGGGTACGCTGGTAAACCTGCCTATGAATCCTATGATGAACCCAAGTATACTTCGTCTTCGTACGAATCTTCAAAGGGATATTCTGATTACAAAGAGACGTACTCCACTCCAAGTTACAAGGAGACCTACTCGTCGCCAGTGTACAAAGATGGATACTCCTCTGCGGTTTATACGGATTCCTATACAACTTCTTCATACAAGGATTCATACTCTTCTGTAGCCTACAAAGAATCTTACAGTACACCCACCTACAAAGATACCTACGCCAGCCCAGCATACACCGATTCATACTCGAGCCCGTCATACCCTCCAGCGCACGGCAAGGACGCGTACGATGAAAAATTCCAGCTTTCCAGTTCCAACTACAAGCAGTCTTCATACGACGCCAAGAATGACTACAAGGGGGATGACTATTCCAAGCCTGACAGTTACGCCGCTGAAGATTCATACAAAAAGGACGACTACTCTTCAAAGCCAGCTTACGAAACCGACTCCTACAAGGGTGACGAAAAATCTTACGAAACCACGACCCGGCGCCCTCACTATCCTGTCATTATCGGCCGCTATCAAGTAACGGACTCTAAAGCCTTCCTTCCCATCAAGGTAGACAACAACAAGGGAAGCAGCGAGTATGCTGGTACAAAGGCCGGTCAGGCGTCTGCTTCGTACTCCGCACCTGCCGGTCAGGGTGGCAGTTACACAGCGAAGAAACCAGATGGCGAAGAATATGTTGTATACTACCTGCCTTATGGTCAACCCCTTCCTGTACCTCTGAAGAAGCGAGACGCTTTAAACAATTCTACGGTAACAAAGGTCAAGAGGTCGGTGAAAAGGCAGCTGTGAGGCGAATCCAGAAATAGGACTTCCAGAATATAGATTCTTGTATCAAGCAGGCAGCATACGCTGATGCCATTTAATATATCTTGATTAATTGGATAAACTTCTTTTATATTTTTTTCTTCAGAGAATTTGGTAATATAAAGCCATTTTCGCATGCCAGTTTGATTTAGTGCTTTGAAAACGTTTTGGAGTGCTTCCCTTCCGAGTGTTTTTTCATGTTTGTGACAACTTTAGTATTAACGGGTAAAAAGCTCGATTGCTCTGTGCAAACATGAACATGATACAATACAAGATTTTCCATCTTTGCAAAGTCAATTGTGTCCAGTTCACTTGGGTTTCAGATCACCTGTAAACGAAGCTTGCAACATAATGATGATGTAGGTCAACACCGAGGCACTAATCTAACAGTGATAAAAATTGAAGATTTAAACATGGGTTGGCTCATTTTTTTTCACGGTATTATGTAACATACCCCTGGTATGAGGTGTTTGCCAACATTAAACATTCCAGCAGCAGAAAAAGCGAAGTTGCAGCTCTGAACTTGGGCCAGGAAAGTTATCACCTAGAGAACTTTGAATTTAAATTGTTCCAGTTGAATAAAATGAACACATCATTATTAACCTCGCTTTTTTCATCGCATGTAAGAGCCTTGGTCCTCGTTTGTGACACGGCTGTGAGAAGAGCTTGCCACTGTCAATTATAACGGTGATTTAGACTTAATAGCTCACATAGATTTGAAAATGTGAAATGACAAACTTCGTCCACCGGTCTGTCTGCAGTAAGCATTATTAACAGGAAGCAGCCGAGTACTGATGTGAACATCATAAGTGAAAATCCGAGTATTATGGCCGATCCAGAATTGCTCCAGTCAATAATAATGTAAACACAGTAGCAGAGAGAAATGCTGCACAAGAAAAGCTCGCACGTTAATATTACGAGAAACGTTACAGAGTAAACGTTATTCAGGTGTTTTGAGGCTGCTTGAAGTTTCTGCAGGCTTTGCTTCAAGCGATCCAAGTACAGCGTAAAATTCTGTCCGGTTAGCCTGTGTAGATTGTATAGAAAAAAGAAGTCGAAAAAAGGGAAAACGTAGACGTAAAAATAATACTTGTGTTGTTTCACTTCACGGACGACAAACGCTTTCTTTACCAGGCACGATTCTCTGACACGCTCTACGTCGTCTTCAAACGAAGAAGATAGTTTCCAGTACAGCAGCCGGATGAGCCGCAATCGGTACGCGATAGCTAATTCTCCGACAACGAACACCGTTGAAATCAATATGACGTGAATAAAGCCGACAGTCTGCATTATTTGAACAAAGACTATGGCAATAACATGATGAACGGGTTTGCCGATCGTTGAGTAAGTGATGACTGGGGCGTTTAGTCCCGTGAAGACCAGCACCTAATTTTATCATCGAAGTTCTATAAGACAGCACTGTGAAATAATGATTATTTTGAAGGCTTACCCATGTAAATCCTAGCATTAATATCTGTTTCTTTCTCTTACGAAGAACCACTTGCAGTTCAGTCATAGCGGCAGTCTCATCGGAGCAAATAAAATCGACCTGGTTCAACTTTTTAACCATCAGCGCGAGATCCTTGTATTTAAGGAAAGGCACACGCGGCAGAAAACAGAAGATTAGGAAGAAAACCACAATGGTTAGCACCATAATCTTCAGAAAACTTGGCAGTGAAACAAGCATTTCCGATTGGAACGATTCCAGTGCATACATGACATGATAAACTGCTTGTATTATCTGCAAAACAAAGACGAACGAACACCACCAGAACAACGGTCGACGTAACAGTGGTTTTCTCAGCTCCTGTGCAGGTTTAAAAGCATTCCAGAATGGCACAAGTCCACAACGCGCACTCCAGACAGATAGAGGCTCAAGAAGCTCCTCCATGATGGACGTATACTACACGAGTAGACAAGACTTGGTAGAGTGGACTTGGTTAAATGTTGTCTCTATTGGCAACAGAATCGAACCACATAACCAACACTAAACAGCGTAATTTCTTAAGCGAAGGGCGACACCTTTTACGGGCTCGCCCATTTCGGGTAAACAGCAATGACACTGAAAAAAAAACTCGTGTAAACACAAGGTATCAACACACAGTATATTTACGAGAGATGGAGAATTCAAAAGTCCAAAATTATATTTGGAACCTGCTTATTCTACGCAATTCTTATCGTGGGTCACCATACTTCGGTTTCGTTTCTACGGACAAGGAGCTCTGGAGCATCACTATGATGTACGTAAGGATCGACGCGCTGATCTGCAGAGAAACACTATTGTTCTTCTATGCATAGGTCAAACGGATTCTAGTTCATTACCCCAGGTAATAAATGCATGCCGACGTCGAACATCCCTCCAGCAGACAGTCTGAAGTTACTGTTACGCACCTGTTCCTGAAAGACTAGAACCTAAACACATTCACACAGCATGAATTTTAGTGATCTAATACTACATATTGTCGGCTTCAAATGTTCCTAGATCCATTAAAATAAAAAGTAATTTATATCATTAGTTAGTCAAGCAAGTAGTGACTGAAATTCTAATTAACTATTTGTAACTATTCGTAGTAAATGTGTACTACAAGCAGTTACACTCAAATACATACCTCTATTTTTTCGTGCTGACGCATCATTAGTGTAGAGCTTTCAGAGATAGTCCTTAAGAGTTTGCGTTTCTAGCAGGGTCAAAAGAAAGGAACAAGTTAAATGAATAGCGTTATTCGTCGCAGATTTATAACATATACCGCTTTCACCGGTTTCTCCGCCGAAGTCAAAATATGAAGAAAAGCAAAGAAGTCGGTAATGAAGAGGGCGAGTGAGAATGATATCATTGAGGCAGCGCCAACCGGGGGCCAAACAGATACTGAATAGACAACGTTGTAGATGGATATGCTGCACATGAACAGCTTGCAGGTCAGGCAAATCAGAACGGTCAGAGAAAAAGAGGCGTTGATGTAGTCCGATGCCTGGCAAAGTTCCCGCATACACTGCTTTAGGTTCTCCAAGCCATGTATTAAATCTTGCCTGTATTACAGTACTGGATAAGCATACGTACTTTAAACAGATGTACAGTCTAGAGGTTCTTGCTGGGGTTAAGTTGCTTGTTTCTTACTCCCAGATTTTCAAAGATGCAAAAGCCCCCAAAATACCAAGTATACAATTAGGCTTACTTAGTAAACTAGATAATTTTCGCTAAAATCGGCGTTTTAGTTTTGCCAAAATAAAATTCTAAAGTTGAAAAATTATCGTAAACTCCCCACCATTTAGAAACCTTGTTTTTGCTCTGGACTGCACACACAGAATCCCTTACCTTAATGCTTCAGGTTCAGTATTTAGTAGCCAATTAACTAAATCACAAGTTACTATTTAAATTTCATACAAATATTAATTAAACGTTAGTTGTCGCTTTAATGTTATAACCCCTCAACGCTGGTAGTACAAGTTAAAGTAAAATACTTTTAAATAACGTACTGCAGTAGTCTAACCCAGAACAAGCATACGCTGCGAAATCACCTTCCGTTGTAATGCTCAATCCGCACTATACTGAAAATCTTCTCCTCATCCGATCCGGGTGATTCCAGTCCATTCAACTTAGATTCAGCTGGACATACCAACCGCCGGTAGGTGACTCCCAAGAAATCAAGGCGTCTTGCAATAGCGGCACAACCCAAGTCAAATATCGCAAAAACCGCGTGATTCTGCACAAAACTTAACAACTGAACAAACATAATGAAAGTGCCACCTATAAGATAAATTATGTTCGTCTCCGGTAGCATATTCAGCATCATAGGGACTCCCAGACCAGTGTATACAAGGACCTGATTCGTAGAAACCAAGGGTTCAGTTTGTGTTTAGTACCTCGCTATCCCAGTGTTTACCCAAACGGTTCCGAGTATCAACCTCCGTTTAACCCGTTTTCTGGACTGCTCGTCCCGGGCCACTTCCTGGCCTTGTTCGCATTTTGAATAGGCGAAATCAAAGTGATTCAACTTCCTTACAAACATAGACAGTTGTTTCAAGTGTAGAGAAAGCACGCGTGGTAGAAAATTAAGAATTAGGAAAAAGATAACAAAGCAATAAAAGCTGTGGCTTTAGCCAGAGTCGGTAGAGTTTCGTACATCTCGGCGTTCGAGCCACTTAAAGTAATTCTGACCATTCCAAACGCTTGAACCACTTGCATGGCAAGTACAAGAAGCCACCACCAGACGACAGGCCGACGTAGAAGAAAGATTCGCTTTTCTTGAATAGGGTCAAATGGGTTGCAAAAGGGAAATACACCGCAGATGGCGCACAAGTTAGATAGCGGTTTCAAAAGGTCTTCCATAGTGAAGTTGTTGCAGATAGATCTACAGAAAAAGCAAACGTGTTAAAAGCGCTATGCAAGGTCGATTGAGTTAGTCGCAAACTTCTCTCGGTTAGTTATAGCCCGTGGTTGCTATTGGCAACTGAGACAGTTGTTTAAGCTGTCAAACTGTTAGTTCATTTCGCAGAGTGCCCAAGTAACAAGATGTCTCATCGATCTCTTCCATGTCTCTATTTGCAAGATACGTACCCTTGAGTACTTTTCGTGACAGTAGTACTTCAAAACTTGTCCTCTTAATATTGTTTTTAAGTCTTTCAATAAAATGAGACTCGTTTAACATAATCAAATTGGCTAGCGAAATTAACCTAATGCAAAAACCAGCTGGATTTCGGCGAATATCAGCAGTTCCAGCAGTTCCTGGCCATTCACCAGAAAGGATCTTGTTTGATATCATTTTCAAGATGACAGCTTCTGTTAGGGCTTTTAGTTTTGTACGAGTTGTGTTTGTTTGAGTTCGGAAATTAATATGCAAACCCCTTGGTTGTCTTTCCCTTGTATATAAACCCCCCATTTCGAATACAGTTTTGGGTTCAGTCTTACACTTGGTTTTGAGTCACTAAGACTCCCCCCGTCTAGCCCTCGGCTCAAAACCTAACGGCTTCCATAACTGTCCTGGTTAGTATTACATGCAAACAGTTTCATTATCCTTATTCGTGTGTAAACTGAACTTGCAGCTCGCTCGGGGTCATCTTTAGTTCAAATGACAAATTAATGCAGCCGTAAACGTGTCGAATAATACGAGGAACTGTAAAGCACCACGGAGTAACATTCTAATCTGTTCTGTAACATTATCCTGGATTGCCTACTGTTATTTCGAGTTAGCCTAGCCAATAGCACAAAGTAGTTAGAACTAATTTACCTTATGGAATTTTCAGTTACCTGGAACCGTACTTGAACAACAGGCGCAGATCAGTCATCAACAATACTTAGCAGTACCATGATATTGTGTATACATATAAAACAATTGAAGATAATTCAGGCTTTTCGCACTAATTTCTTTGCCAACTATGGAATTGCCACTTTCATCCAAGAGATTAAACATAATTATACTTGAACAACGAAATGAGTTTGGAAATGGAAAATGGAAAAGGGTTTCTGTTTGACTGGTAACACTTCCGTTTCCATCACGAGGTCCTCATTAAATACGGAAAAAGTCCTCAGAGCTCTGCAAGGGAGATTTCTGAAAATGAATTTACTTCAAATTCTTGTTCCAGTGCTGTCAAATAATCGGTTTGGATTTTAATGGTGGTTAGTAATAATGGATTTAATTAAACGTTTAATTAATAATTAAACGTGAAAAAGCTGAAGCGAGCTAATTTTTTACACCAGGGTACAAAGCAATGGGTCGTACGCTTGACGCCTTGAACCGATGTTTCAAATCCCAACCTGTCCCAACACACCTTTATATGAAAGATAAAACGTTCACTTTGCTCATCTCTAAAACAGCTATTTGCTGTATATTATGGTGTTGGGGTAGTACAACTGGAATTGCAAGGGATAGGAACAACAAATGGCTACTCAGTTTATTCCGAATTCCTGCATTGTCTTGAAAACACAAGATCTTCATTAGCTGGTTTATAAACGAGATGTAAAACTTTACCCTGAACGTTAGTGTTATGTTACAACACAGAGTTTGTAGAAATACCATTCTAACCTCTGTTGTGTAATTTCAATTACTAAGCTCGTAACAAAGTCTCCAGTGATCTATTTGTATAGCTAATAGTTAACTAATATTCGAATTTGTAAACACCGCATTTTCCACGGGGTTGTGCTGGGACGGGTTGTTGTTTGAGAATATGCAACATGGCTATGAAAATTATTATAATTATGGAAATCGTAATTAATAATGTGAAGTTCAAACTGCATGGAGTCGACTAAGTATTGATTAAAACAGTGTCTATAACACGACTAACGTTCGCAGTCTTTTCTACTTGCTATGCGCTTGATGTACTGCAGCAGCAGACGTGGAATTTATTAAGTAGTTAATAGCTACGTATATTGCATTGAGGGTGTGGTCAATTTGCCAGTGTATTTTAGTTTGTTTTAACTCTGTTAACATTCTTGGATTAGTCTAAACTTTGTTCATTAAGGTACGTTTTACACGATTGTGTTCCTGCTAAAATTACCGTTATCGCATATATAGTTGACATTATACAGAAATCGTTAAATTGTTGCTGCATTGCGGCGACTTGTTATGTCATCGACGCACCAGTACTGTAGACCAGCGACCTGTTTGACTTCTGTTTAGCCTCATTCGGTGGTCGGTTAGCTAGTAAGCGAAGCTTGCAGCATGATAACAATGTACGTCAACACTGCAGCACTGATCTAAAGGAGATAAAAGACACTTTATCCTTAATTTTTTTAATTATAAAGTGGCTTCAAGGATTATGTTGCGTCATACTCCTGGTATTAGCCGTCTTCCAACGTGAAACATTCCAGCAGCGGAGAATGCGAAGTTGTAGATTTGTATCTGTTTGAGGAACATGGTAACCTGTGAAATTTCCAACCGGATAGAAATTTGTCAACATTCTATAAAAACTATAACACTGGATACACTAGAATTCACGATGAATAAGAGAGATGAGGTTAAATTACAATGGCTGTTTTACGTACAGGAAAATCATCCTTGTTTACATTGCCTTAGCTAGTTAGTTAACTTACCTCAATCTTTTCGTCTTCAGTCAAGTCAATAGTCCTCGTTCGCGATACGCATTTGCGTAGCTTTTCCCACTAAAACAATTCAAAGTTAATTTCTCCCCCCATCGATTCGACATCTGATTTTGAAAACCTCTGCCACCGGCTTATCAGCAGTCAGCGTTACAATCAGAAAACTTCCCAGCACCGAGAGGAATATCGTCGATGAAAACGTCAAGGCTACAATCGACTCCCACTCTTTCCAGTTTAAAAGAACGAATATGCAGTGGCACAACCCAATACTACAGACGAAGAGTTCGCACGTAAGTATCAGGAGAAATATCAGCGAGTAGGCGTCATTCAGGTGTTTCGAAGCTTCCTGTAGTTTGTGCAGACTCTGCTTTATGCAACCCATGTGCTGCATGAACATCTCCCTGCTTAGTTTCTTACCAAGGATAGAAGAATTGTTTACCCTTTGAATTACTTTGGTAGTAGTAAGATCAGTGTTTCTGTTTGGCTGGTAACAGTCTTCCATTTCCTTCACGAGGTCCTCAAACGGAGGTACGAGCTTGCAGTACATCGATTTCAGTAACTTCAAACGATATGCAACTGCTAGCTCGCCGAGAAAATACATGGTTTTTGTAATGACGCAGTGTCCGAAGCCGAGAGTTTGCATTATCTCTATGTATCCGATGGCGACTAGATACTTAGCAGATTTGTTGTGCAAGGCTAAGACCGATAATAGCGTGCTCAGCCCCGTAAAGAAGAGCACCTGTGTTAACAAACCAAACTAGCAAGGACTGCGAAATAATGTAAAATGTGATACTGAGATTACCCATAGAGTTCCAATCAGCACGGCCTGCTTCCTCCGTTTTTCAAGCAAGTGCTGAAGCTCGTCGATACGTTGGGATTGTTCAGCGAACATCGAATCAAACTCGTTTAGCTTTCGTACTGTCAGCACCAGTTTCTTGTACTTCATGAACGGGATACGAGGTACCAAACAGAATACCATCAAGAAACCCACAATGACAAACACCATAACTCTGAGAAAGGGAGGTATAAACGCTGCATAAGTTTCAGATTTCAGCATGTCTATGGCGTACGTAAAGTGACTAATAACGTGGATTATCTGCAAAAGAAACACGAAGGTGCTCCACCAAAACAGAGGTCGTTTAAGAAACGGTTCTCCTAGCTCCGGCCCCGTTTCCAAAGCATTTGAAAATTGTACCAATCCCAAGCGAGCTGCCCAGCAGAACAGAGGTTTCAACAGGTCTTCCATGGTTAAAAGTGCAAAAGAGTCAGAGTAAAACTGACAGCAAAAGGATGGCTTAAATATACTCGTGTTTCCATGGACAACAGGGTACAAACATAAATGTTTCCCGACAGCACTTGATCACAGGAAGTGACTTACATTTAAACCACGCCCAGTTCTTTCCAATTTGCAAATATCCTGCACCAAACATTGTTTTTGCCCGCTAGAAACAGGCGTTCTTCATGTAATACGCTGTCGACATTCCAAGTTCCAAAAAGAGACTTTAATTAATTCAACTCCCTATCGTGTGCTTCTTTAATCAGAGTACTACTGGAAATAAGTTAAAGAGGTATTTCTGTATACTTGAATGTTTTAAGACAGTTGCACTAATCAAGTGCCCTCGTCGCGAATAAACCAACGAACCTGACCCAATGCAGAAACCAGCAGTTCAGTCAGCTGTGGTTCCAGTCTGGTTGCTTATGGAGGCATCAGGAACTGCTTGAAACTGCTTATATTCGCCCAAATCCAGCAGATAGACGGTTTACAGTAGGTCGTTCAGCAGGTCTTCGGCCTATGCTGGTTTTTGCATTGGAATGTTTTTAAAGAGTGGATGGAACGGTTAGCGAGAAAATTTATTCAACATAGACACTACGCATACGGTTGTGGTACAGTACAGTTCTAGAGCAATGAAAAGGTTCTTGCTGGGGAAAAATTGTTGGTTTATAACTTACTCAGTTATAAAGATATAGCTGCCCAAAAAATACCACTTGTAGAATTGATAGTACTAAAGAGATTAGAGAACTTTCATTGGAACTGGTTTGTTAGTTTTGCTTAAATAAAATTTTTAAAAGTTAAGATGTTACCGTATTCCCCGCCATTCAAAAGCCCTTTTTTGTTGGAGATCGAAGGAGTAACAGAACCCTAGAATAGGTTTTTAAGACCAAGATGTTGAACGAATGTCCTTAAAGTCCATGTACCTTGTCCAAGGGACATCCCTCCTTCACCTTGGGCATTATATGGTTGACATCGCTTTGTTATGTACCAACTCGAAAATACAGCGAGGCTGTTCTCTGACAGGTCAACCACTAACGCCCAAAAACTAACAAGATGAGCAAAGTACATGGTTGGTCACAGCGGTACTTATCAAATGGGTAAGACGCACATTTAGTGTGTCAATTAATCAAGTAAGTCCGGTGATACAATGGATTTGGCTTACGTACGTTTTAGTTACTGTCCAACAGAACGCGCCCTTAATGTGAAATTTGCATGATCCGGTCGCAGAGCTGTTTATCGTCTATGTATGACGTAACAAGTTACTCAATACTTACTAGTTAACTTACTTGCTAATACTTTACTAGTTACTAATTTCAAATTATCTTATTCTTATTCTTGATGGTTTAACTATTTTAATTAAAAACTGAAATTTTGCTAATATAAATACGCGTTAGGGAAATATTTACAAAGTTAAGTTTAAAGAAAAGCATCATCTGATCCCAATAAAGTAAAGTCTGTCTTAAGTCTAAACGTATATCGCATAAACAGGTATATATGTGTAAACACCTATATATATATATGTATACATCAGATCCAATTATAGCTTAAGAATTTCCGCAAAATATTAACAAAAGCGGATTATTTACTTCACCGTAGATGATCAAGCATTCTCACGAAAGTCCAATTGTGTTTAGGGATTTAGCAGAGAGCACAACGAGTCGCAGGTTGGCCGAAAGGCTGGCAAATGTCCGCTGCCTTCTGAGCAGACCTTTACCGTGGTTACGCTAAAAAAGTGAACATGTCATATGCGAAAGAGAGTAGGTAATGACGGCTTTTTTAAGACCTCTGACTATTCTCATGGCCCGATGTCGCTTTTAAACTTGTTTCAAGGACCCTTGTTGCATTTTAAACCCAAATTACAGCTGAAAATACTTTTGTTTTGATCAAAAAAGCGAAAGTGATTCGGACGAAATCTTCCTATCCCACCACCTCTTTGACAGTAATGGCGGCAATCTCTATTTGCCGGCTTTTCGTGAATTCTTTCAGATTTCTTAACGTATCAAGATAGATAATCATTAACTAGCTGGAGATCTGCTTTATAACCCGACTTTTGACAGTGATCAAGGCTGGGGCGGACGCTCCAAGAACGGAACCGAGGAGCGCGAGGACAAGCCTGAGTATGATGGACCTCCAGGAATGGAACCCGAGGGTGTCATCGAGTCCAACTGGGACAAGGTACCCAGGATTGTGATGTGTGACTCTGGTGATCTATGTATTTACCGTTTGAGCTATCTCTTCCCAGGTTGTCGACAACTTTGATGACATGAAGCTGAAGGAGAACCTTCTTCGCGGTATCTACGCGTACGGTTTCGAGAGGCCGTCTGCCATTCAGCAGCGCGCCATCCTCCCGGCCATTCTGGGACATGACGTTATCGCCCAGGCTCAGTCGGGTACGGGAAAGACAGCTACATTTGCCATTTCCCTTCTTCAGCAGATTGACAATGAGGTACCACAGTTACATATTTTAAATATTCAAAAAAAAATTATTGACTGGAATTTGTAATTGATATGATTTAAACTTGGTTTTCAAACACAGAATCCAGAATGCCAGGCGCTGGTTCTGGCCCCAACCCGTGAACTGGCCCAGCAGATCCAGAAAGTCGTCTTGGCCCTTGGAGATTACATGGGCGCCCAGTGCCACGCCTGCATCGGAGGCACCAACGTCCGCGAGGATTTGAGGAAACTCTCGCAGGGAGTCCAAGTTGTGGTCGGAACACCTGGCCGGGTGTACGACATGATCAACCGACGGGCTCTGAGTAAGCGCCTCATACTTACACCTATGTTGTATTGATAAAATCTGGTTGTATATATAACAATGGCTATTTGAGATTGGTAAATCGGTGAACGGCCAATATTTACGTCAACAATTTAATCGACTCAGTATTTATCATTTCTGTTAATGAACGTATCGAGTTCTGTATTTTAATTTTCTTGGCGATTTACAGAGGCCAGCGGCATTAAGATGTTCATTTTGGACGAGGCTGATGAAATGCTCTCGCGTGGTTTCAAGGACCAAATTTACGATGTCTTCAAGAATTTACAGTCCGACGTGCAGGTCATCCTTCTGTCGGCCACCATGCCGAGCGACGTGATGGAGGTGACCACCCACTTCATGCGAAACCCCATTCGCATCCTCGTCAAGAAGGAGGAATTGACCCTGGAAGGCATCAAGCAGTTCTACGTTCAGGTAGTTTATCAGATCTTTTTACACAAGTAAAATAGATATTTTAATCCACTATAATAATATGTCCCATCTAAAATAAATTTGACTAATTAAATATTTGTTAATTGTAAATTTTTGACAAACAATAAAAAATGTAGTTGTTGTATAATGATTGAACCGGTAATTGATGTTCCTCGTTTTTTAATCTGATTGACATGTTGAAATAAATCGTAGGTTGACCGCGAAGAGTGGAAGCTGGACACGCTGTGCGACCTGTACGACACGTTGAGCATCACTCAGGCCGTCATCTTTTGCAACACGCGCAGGAAAGTCGACTGGCTGACGGAGAAGATGCACGAGCGCGACTTTACCGTGTCGGCCATGCACGGAGAGATGGAGCAAAAGGAGCGCGACGTGATCATGCGCGAGTTCCGCTCCGGCTCGTCGCGTGTCCTCATTACCACCGACCTGCTGGCCCGCGGCATTGATGTCCAGCAAGTCTCGCTCGTCATCAACTATGATCTACCCAACCATAGAGAAAACTACATTCACAGGTAAATTTCTTTTACACCCACCCGTGGTGCCCAGCTATTTTCTTTTTCTATATAACTATTGTTTTGGTTATTATAAATGTGAGAATTACATTAAGAAAGTGAGACTAAAATTTATGTTTTAATTTTGATTTTTTTTAAATTTTTCGTCTAAAGGATTGGTCGTGGTGGTCGCTTCGGTCGTAAAGGTGTAGCAATAAACTTCGTGACGGAGGAGGACTCGCGCGTTCTTCGCGATATCGAACAGTACTACAACACAACCATCGATGCTATGCCCATGAACGTGGCAGACCTCATCTAGACGAAAAATCTGCCAGCTGCTTATTCGGCCTGTGAGCATCATTATTTCTGAAACAACTGATCAGTAACAGTTGTGATTAGATGAATGTTTCAGCTGGTTCTATAAAAAGGGGCTATTTATTTAATTCTTTGATTTTTTTATATTTCAGGAGGGACCTTGTAATTGTGACACTGTCATGGATGAGACTGCAATGCCGTTAATTTTCAGTTGATTTATTTTTCCCTTTGTTAATTTCTGCAAGTGCGGATTGCGAGGTTGAATACATCAGTGTTTTGGTCCTGAGCGCGGCCGCCCCCAAGAAATTCGAGTATTTTTCCCTTTTTCCTTACTCACTTTACACTTTTAGTCTTATGATACGACATTCAGCGAAATGTGAAAACTAAGGGTTGTAGTAATATTTTGATATTCACTTTTGACTCACATATTAGTAAATCGTGGTGTTAACATTTTTTTTACATAATTGCGCGAAAATTACATTTTCTAACATAAACAGTTCGCGTTTTCGACATTGCTCGACATTCAAAGAACGTTTCACTGTTCAATAATCAACCGTTCGTCAGCGTAGAACAATGGCTCTGGAGACATGCGGATAAATTCGCTTTCGTAACAAAAGTAATGCGAATTTTTGTGGTCTTTACTAGTATTTTTGTGTGGCTGCTATTTGTTTGTAAGCCTGCACAAATATCGTCCTTGACTTCACAACTTTGTCTTTACAAAATGGTTGATTCATTTTAGATTTGTCTAATCTGAGTCTGAGTTTGTTTCGAAGCACATGCTTTGTTACGATTCGTATCTCTTGGTTAGGGTTTTTTTTATCAAAGTAAATTTCATTACGTTATACGTAACGGTTTATATCGAGTTTCATAATTGACACTTCGAATCCAAGTTGAAAATTTTTCATAATGTTTTAGTTCGTATATTTAGCAGTCAATACGCATCTGTTTTTTGTACACAAATATTTTAAGATTCTTTCGAATACACTATGTTATTGTTTGTAAGAGCAGATAGATTACAACTTGATACTCGGGTTACTAGCAGCGACATACTGAAGCAGCTGCGCCGAGTCTTCACAAATGACAGCCTTGGTATGATAGCAACCAATGTCGTGCCACTGGATTCCATCTTTGTAAACATTATTGAGGACGCCTAAGCAGGCTTCAACAGTCTGATTGATTTCAAACTCGGCGTTGTCTGGTTGTGGTCGTTTGAAATGACCGGTTCTGCTCCAGGGTTGAGCACCCCAGCCGAGAGGATCGCGATCGGTAGGTGCTAGCCTAACTCCCGAGCCGGACCAAAACCATCCGTTGACGTTAATGGGCTGCAAATCGGGTCTGGTGTCGCAGCCTTTGAAGTTGCATAAGCGTCCACTGGTCCAAATGTAAGGCAAGTTTTCTAAATATCAAAAGGTTACCGTCGTTTTCAGTTCATTTGAAATTTCCTGATGGTTTCGTATACGTTTAGTACCTCTTTGGATGAGTTGCTGAACCATGTCGTTTTCAGCTTTGGTTTCAATGCTAATCGAATCCATGCAGTGTTTACGGCACAAGTTACGAGCGTCGAGCCAGTCGAGCTTCAGTTCCTTGTACTGTGGTACAGCTGCACTGAGGAAGTACCAGTGACCGTCGCGTTGCCATTGTTTAGGTCCTAAGTTTGCAATTTTTTTTAAATAACGTGTAGGATTACCATAAGTGTAATCAAGCTGTGTGAAGCGCAGGGCAAATGACCCGGTTTCCTATTTCTCCCAGCACGGAATTAAAATTGAGGTCACACATATACTTTTCTTAGAAGTTTCTCTATTATTACAACGAGCTGAGAAAACTTTATATAAAGAGTCGCATTACAACTTGAGGGGAAAAAAACTTGTATCGCTTGGATGGATTTACGAAACAGAGCGAAACTTTTCTAAAAAGTCAAATGGTAAACTTATTAATTTCCTTAATTTCTAGCTTAAGGTACGTGCTTAATAAGGTTTTTGGCTCTTTCTTATAAATAGTAAAAACGAGACCTGGTCAAGTGGTCATAGAGGAGATTACGAAGTAATCTAGAGCCAAAGGGGTTTGAATGGAGGGGAATATGATACTTTTTTAATTTTTAGGATTTAATTTGAGCAAAACTAACAAAGCGTTTTCAATGAAACGTTTCTAGTATGTTAAGTACTATCAAATCTATATGTGCTATTTTTTGGGCTGCTATATCTTGATTATTGTGGGAGCTATAAGCACATAACTTTTCACCAGGAAGGACCCTTTCTTGCGCTCTAGACTGTACATATTAAGCTGTTAGTGGACAAAGTAATCTAGGTCCTATACTTTTTAAGATATTAAGGAAAGTTAGACAATGAGTAGATTGATTTATACTGTTTATGCAAGCTTCGGGTTCGGGTAACGCCAAAAGCCTTCCGCCGTCGTTGATATCACTTGCGCGAGCAGTAGCGTTTCTAGTCTGAGTGTGAGCTGCTTCGCCGTGGTCGTGGTGATGTGAATGGTGATCTCCGTCCAGCACATTCGGTAGCGAAACTACAGCCGCTGTTAACGTCGATAGCACGAGAACTCCGAGCAGCATCCTAAAATGTGTTTTCCCGGTTAAATATTTACGTAAACTGAAGAAACAGAGAAGCTTTAATGAGTTATGAAAAGTATGCAATGTTCAAATTTCACGGAATAGGAATCCACATATTATCTAAATTGCTTAAACGGAAACCTAACAACAGGAATATTCATTGAACCATAATCACTGATTCAGTATCAAACCATCCAGTAACTACTGTACAACATGTGTTGGTTACCGCTAAATTATCGGTATCGAGTATAAGTACTTAATCGATCATGTTAGGTTATGTTATTCCATGTAGGTATATATTAATATATATTACTTATGCAATTACATAACTAATGTATTGAAAGTAAGTAGCAACGTTTATATCAAACTAGATGGTATTTACCTGTGAAAGGTTTGGGGGGCTGCGTTTTACACAACGAGGATTGTAAATGTAGGTTAGTGTACGCAGCTTGTCTTGAGGACCTGTTTAAAGCACGCCAAACATTGAACTGAAGGTAAAGAGTGGAACGCTGCCCTCTTATACCTGCTGGCTGCTCGGTGAATACACGGCATTTAGGGAGGCGGAAATTTCTCACTTTCGCGATCGCTGCTCTTCGTTTCTCTTAGTGCAAGGTCGTTCCAGTCGTTTTTATCGCAACACTTTGCATTTTTTTAAACATGTCATTCAGTACCTATAGTTCTACTTATATGACGGCTATAATTATAATACATTAATTTAGTCCAAGAATAATGTAACCCTAGGTGAATGTGTCTGTATATATACTGACATGGCCCGAATTACGTGAATCTACCAGATACTAAAGATTGTTACTAGATTGATTTGCAACAAGTTGCCTTTCCAATGTTCTAAAATATTACTTTTTGAATGGGTTAACAGAACTCTGTGATAACTCGTAAATCACACAAAGATATCCTACCATAAGTATACGAATTTAGCAACTCGTAGAGTACACTTTCACTCTTGTATAGACTACTGAAAGCGTTGGAAACCATCCGGAGACTCTTTCGTGTATATACGGATTGTTAACCGTTTCCACGGAAGAACAATTTACAATGGAAAAGAGGCTATAGAGCATCCGGATATCATTTCCGTGCTTTTTAAACAAATACCGTCTTCTTTTCTAACCCCAATCTTGTTTTGTAATGCTTTTGTTACTCGTGAATGTTGCTCTGAAAAGGGTAAAAACGCACGCGTGTTTATGAGAAGGTTGCCCACCTCTCGGACTACCTTGAGTGAAAGCAATGGAAGGTCGCCAAACACGTCATTTGAAAGCGAAAGCAGAGTAAGGAGCGACTTTTCGTGCTGGCTCGCATGATGGGCACAAGTTCCCCGGTGAAGGGTCAGTAACTCTTTCGAGGTAATGCAAACCGCAGCAATATAGCGGAGGTGCATCATGCTCTCGTTTCCAGTGAGAGTGATACACCTGAAAGCAGCGGACCTTTAGGCAAATCAGGTTTTCTCTTGCAAGGCGTTGTTTTCAAACGTGGGCTCCAGCGAGGCGCCGTCACACTTCAACTTGGCCGATAAAAGTTCACTTCCAAGAAGTGATCTCGAGAAAGAAAAAGCACAGGTCCTTGAGAAGAATAGGCTCGTTATTAGTTTGTAAATTTACGTACTAGCTTCGGATTGTTTTCTCCTAGCATTGTACGGTCTAGAGCAAAAGGAGGGTCACGAATGGAGGGGAATTAAAGCAATTTTACCACGTTTAGGATTTTATTTTGGTAAAACTAACAAGCCAATTAAAACGAACATTTACGAGTACATTAAGTACGACTAGATCTAGATTCGCTTTTTTTTGGTTGATGTACCTTTAAAAGCGTGGGAGCAGTAAGCAATCAACTTTTCCCCAGCAAAAAGCCTTTCTTATTTGCTCTAGACTGTAAACGGATATTCAAACGGATATTAATAATGAACGTGTACAGACAATTGAATGGATTGATTACAATGGATAGAGTGTAATAGGTTTTGTATTTTAAGCATTGTTGAATAACGTTTATCTTACTATACAGATCAAAACTGAAACAACTGTTTACTTTCAGAATGCCGTGTATTCCCGATACGTTACTCTCACAGGACAGCAGCACATACACGTGTCGACTTTTTATATCACGCACATTCCAGGGTTAATAATCATCTTTAAAAAAAAGACTTTATGTAACTTTGTTCATAGAGTCACATAGTTCTTGTAACTTGATCATTAACCATTGCTGCAACACTGTGATACTTTGGCCACTTTGTGGGCAGACTACATTAAGTTGCCCCCAGGTTCCTAATAGGAAACGTGGACATTATTATACTAAAGATGTATTTGATACTTTTATATAACTGCTATCACACAGCAGTCATCGTTAATTTAACCCAATTCCGTGCAAACGTTCAATAGCATTTTCTAATGAACACCGAGTGAAACTAGTCTTACTGATTGTACCAACTTGTACTTCGTAAAAAAAAGTGACAGTAAAACAATTACTCGGCGGTAACAATAAGACAAGAACGTGATTATGTACGAGCGGTTTACTTCGACGTCCAGAACTATCGTTTCACTAGGCTTGCGGCGTATTGAATAATGCATCTGCAACATTGTGAAAAGTCGAGCACTTTCTAAAAATTCGCCGCAGTTTTGGCTTTTAATTTTGATCTCGACTGCAGATACGCAGGTTTTCCTGGCACGAAAGCCACGTTTTCGACACCAAAGGCTTCAGAAACTGTAATAAATCATGGGCTCCAACGGTTTGAAGTGTTTCAAAGGCTATACAAAGCTCGACTTTTGTTTCACGCAGCCCTTTCTCTGTAACCGCAATAACCCATCACTTTTTGTGCAAAGCCTTAGAGAAAAAACATCAACGTGATATCTAAAGACGACGGGAGTTAACAGCAGAAATATAAGTAATTCTTTAACCGTGTCTAATATACTGTTATTAAACCGCAACGAAGCCGTCATAACGCGACAGTGCGTGGTCAAGCGACAATCCAGAGAGACATTTCATCTGTTGCGTAAGCCTTGTTGTAACAGTCTTGATGCGCTTTATTGTTCGTAACCAAACATTAAGTGCGTGCATCTCTATATAGTGTAGTAATAAAATAACTTTCCCTTTTTCTCGAATCCATTTCTCACATAATTCACCTTCCAAGGCGATATAAAAAGCGAAATGAATGAACACAATGGTTGAATAGTTTGGAATAAGACTACCAACAATAAGGGGAA
The DNA here is from genome assembly GCA_022114935.1 of Leptestheria dahalacensis. Taxonomy (NCBI): domain Eukaryota; kingdom Metazoa; phylum Arthropoda; class Branchiopoda; order Diplostraca; family Leptestheriidae; genus Leptestheria; species Leptestheria dahalacensis. Next base: position 107,679 of record JAIQCU010000063.1, read on the forward strand.
CAACATCGGATTAACTCTTAAGTTGCAGTGTAATTCAACCACAATGCACGTGAACCAATAATGAAACGTTTGTGGCTGTAATGGACCTTATAGAGATAAATAGGTTATTTGAAGATCAGCTATAAGTTTGAATCAGTTTTGAAGTGAAGGAATTGAATTAGAATTAGAATCAGCTAGGCAGTATTAGTTGAATTTAGAGTTGATTACGTCTGTAATTCAATGCTGGAAATTGTATTTTTTAAAAGCATTAGGCAACAGCAAGGATAAAAGGAAAACAGTCTTACGTTTTACGTTAATCTAATTCTTGTTGGCTGAATCATTAGCAGCCTCTATGGCTATTAATTATTCTTTTATTTCCCTTCCTTCACGTTCAGTCGTGTTAAAACTATCATTCTCAAAAAAAGTCACAGCCCGCTTTGCTATTAACTACCAAGGATAATATGCTTTAAATATCTTAAAAGATAGCGTACTTCCTGCGTACTTTTCATGTAACAAGCAAGTTTATCTTTGAAAGTATACTGCGAGAGATGCTCTTAATTTTAACAGACCACAGCAACAATGAATAAGAGCTAGTTCATACAAGTTACTTGCGAGACCGCTGCGCGGATGAGACAGAGTTAATTTTCATCCAGCGCTAGTTGCTTGCGAGATCATTGCATGTCATTTGGATCGAGGACGCATTGTTTACAGACCACAGCAACAATGAGTAAGAGCTAGTTTTCAACCAGTACAAGTTACTTTTGAGACCGCTGCACGGAGCTAGTTTTCATCCAGTGCAAGTTCCTTTACGGACCACAGCAACAATGAGAGGAGCTAGTTCATCCTATGCAAGTTACTTGCGAGACCGCTGCACGGATGAGACAGAGTTAGTTTTCATCCAGCGCAAGTTGCTTTACGGACAGCTTGTCCTCAATCGAATGACGTCTATTTGTCGTCTTCTTTTGACGGTGAATAACCGTCATCTGAAGGGTCCTCTGTTTCAGTGAAGCGTTACGGTGTAAGACGTTTATTTTTCGTCATATCGCAGTGTCAACCCAATGTCTTCCATTAGTTACGAAATTAAAAGAAATAGATAGATTTCCATAGAGATTAGGAATTGCCTAATGCAGACAACACTAAATAGAGACATTCTTCAATTAAATAAAGATACATACTGAAGAATTTCGCTCTTGTGTCAGATGACGGTAAATGGCCGTCTTCAGTGAAACAGGCCCCCCTCAGATAACGGTTATTCACCGCCAAAGAAAGACGACAAATGGACGTCATTTGGATCGAGGAAGCATTGCTAGCTGGACGTGAAATGGAACGCATTGCGTTCATTGGTTGACTAGCATTATATACTAACTGGATTTGATATGGAAAGCGTTGCATCATAGACTAACTTACATTATAAACTAGCTTGACTTGACATAGAACGCATTGCGTTCATAGGTCGACTAACATTATAAGATAGCTTAACTTGACATGGAACGCATTGAGTTCATAGGTTGACTAGTATTTTAAACTAGCTTGACTTGACATGGAACGCATTGCGTTCATAGGATGACTAACATTATAAGCTAGCTTCATTTGACATGGAACGCGTTGCGTTCATAGGTTGACTAACAATTTAAAACATAGTACTACCCTCACCGAGGAATAGTTTGTCTCCATTGCTTTCTTTTCTGCACCACAGTACAGTACTTACGTAGCTATAATTCAGTTTTAATGTTCGCGATTTTAAACTCTCTCGCAGTAGGTAGTTTTAGGTAACCTGGCTTTGTCTGCCGTACTTTAGATCCAATTTAAATAATGTTCAGTGAATGAATTGTCTTTGTTATTTGCTATGTGTGTTTGTGAGTAGCAATCGATATTTGAAAATTATTCATTAGCTGGAAAAATTGCAACTGAAAAGAGGGCGAAATGTCGAGTAGACTCATATTCGTCACGTGGGTACGCAGTTGAGTCGANCGAGTCTAAATAGACACATTCTTTAATTAAATAAAGCTACACACTGATGAATTTCGCTCTTGGGTCAGATGACGGTAAAAAGGCCGTCTTTGTCCACAGACGGTTCATCACCGTCCTGATGTGTAAAATTAGCCTGGAGCTGCATTTACTACTCAATAAGACAAATCCATACATCTCAATAGAGATTAGGATCTGCCTAATGCAGACAACACTAAATAGAGACATCAACAAAGCTCCAGCTTAATTCTATATCGCCTGTGATACGACGCGGTTGCATGACGGAAAATAAACGTCTTATACAGCGTAACGCGCCAGTGAAACGGGGCCTCTCAGATGACGGTTATTCACCGTCAAAGGATGACGGCAAATAGACGTCATTTGGATCGAGGACGCATTGCGCGTTTCGTTCATAGGTTGACTAGTATTATAAACTAGTTTGATTTGAGATGAAACGCGTTTCACTCATAGGTTGACTAACATTATAAACTTGCTTGACTTGACTTGGAACGCAACGCGTTCATAGGTTGACTAGCATGATAAACTAGCTTGATTTGACATGGAACGCATTGCGTTCATAGGTTGACTAGCATTATAAACTAGTTTGATTTGAGATGAAACGCGTTTCGTTCATAGGCTTACTAACATTATAAACTAGCTTGACTTGACATGGAACGCATTGCTTTCGTAAGTTGACTTGGTCTCTAGGTCCCCTAAGATATTTTACATGAATAAATATTATAGAAGGAAAGTATTCCATTCCTCTTACTATAAGAAGCATTGGGAAAAAAGGAAATTTAGTAACGGCTCATAAACAGCTGAAGTAATAAAGAAAAACTACTCAAAGACCATCCTTTCTCAGCTCAACCTACCGCGCTCAGTCAGTTCGACAGTAATTCGGCTACGATCTCTTCATTTCCCTACGCGGCAGCATCTTCATTTCATCTGCAAGAAATCCGACCCTTTTTGCTGATGCCCCGGCCGACCCATACAATCTCAAACACCTGTTTTTCTTTTGCCCTGATCTAAACAATCATAGAGCCGTTTTAATCCGCGATGTTCAAAAAATGGTTTATACTTCAGCGCGGAAAGCTTTTTATCGCACCCTCCCATATTCAATGCTGTACATATTTTTGCTACTATTATCCAAAAAGAATTCACCGTTTAAAGTAATGTAGCCAAATGTTTGTCCTACCCTCATCTATCACGCCATACATGGTCTTTCGCTTTTAAACGCTCACTAACATATTGCCTTTTTTACCAATGCTTTCCTGTATTACTGAGTTAAAATTTTTCTGATAATGCCGCCATTGTGTACCGCCACAGCCATGGGCCAACGGCCTACGTGCTGTGATGAAATAAAAAAAACTACCAACAATTTCAAATTTTTCCTTTATTTGAAAGCGCTTTTTTTGAAATCTTCGAAATGTGACAAACTTAATATTTTTAGAAGGCGCTACCTCTGTACTACTGCTTGCTTTTAAAACGATGTTTCTATCTCGAACGGTTTTGGCGCTAGACGAGTTTGAAGAAAGTCCACTTTTTTGTCCGCCGCCAGTTGAAAAAAGCGTGCGCTGAGTATACTCGCCCCTCGTGTAGACTTGGGCAGTTTTAAACTCTCCGTACTTTTTACTTTAATCTGCTATTTTAAAAGAATCGTCCAAATCTATATGAAATAGAAAATAGCCATTTAAGAAAACTGTCTCTACAATATCACAGCTACTGAATCGTAGAGCACAGATAATTACTAATAATATAAAAATTGCACTAGTAACGACTTTAACTAGATTAACTAATAAGACAATAAATGAACGGAATTTAATAAAGGTACATTGACGGAAGTCAAGCTTTATAAACAAGAAGTGTTTCGTTAATTCCAGTACTCCTTCTCGTCCTTCGTTCATGGCTCTCTAGGTTTTTCACCCGTATTTATATATTTATCTATATTAATATCTCTACGCATATAAATGTATATTATATTAGCTTAAATCCAATTTAAATTCAGAATCTAGAACAGTAGGAAGCCATGCGTACAAGACAGCTTGTTTAAGCCGAACTTCTAAAACAAGTGGAAATACTGTCTGGTCAGCTGATTCTGTCAAAACCCAAACGTGAGCAGCAACTTGGAATTTCCATGTTTGTGTTTCCGATTTGTTTGGTGTTTTCACCTTTAATCTCGTCTTCTAGAAAACATTCATAACGTACGTCTGCTTGTGAAAACCTAACTTATTGATTTAAATATAATTTGCTGCACCGTATTTAACTGAAGTCCATCACGCGGTTTGTTGCATATTTAAATTTTGTATAATATAATATAATATTGTTTTGTGAATTAGTTGCTAAAATTTAACTATTTGGAGATTCATCTATTTTGTAGTTGGAGATGGACGAACCAAAAAAGACGGTTCAGTTCGTCAACGAATTTGTCAGAATGTGGCTGCCACAGCTGAAGATCCCCCCGGAAGACTGTTCGAATGACGCCTGGCTCCTGTCGGAGGACGGTCCCCATCTCTCACTATTACCCGACGATTTTCTACCGTCTCTCGACAAACTCCTGTTTAGCGCGAAATTGCAGCTCGAGAAGGTTTGATACTTTTTTGTTTTGTTGGTTTAACACCTCGCATTCTTTACTTTTGACAGGATCCCGTCACGCTCGAGTACGTCGAGCACGTCACCAGGATTATGCAGGCGTTGTCGATAACGTGCAGAAATCTGGACAACATTCCATTTGTCGCGTCGTGCCAGTTCGTGTCTTCGTCTTGCTGCACGATCCTGTACCTCATGAAGGAAACGACGGGCTCCTGCGAAGAACTCCGCTATCACCTCGGTAGAGCTGTCGACGCCCACTGCCTTTTCCTAGAGACGCTTTACGATCCATACTTTCACTGGAGAAGGAAGCGGGCGGACGATTTGTCGACTTTTACTGGACATAAAGCCCTTTATCAGCCCGCCTTTCTCCACCCTGAAGTTATACCTTACATTTACGGTAAATTATCATAATCTTAATTTAGTCCAGTTTTAGATTGTCTTTTCTCTTTCATGTTATTTTTTAATAGACTGTGTGCAGCTGTGCCCGGTGGAACAGGATTCCGAGTTGCGGACGAGTTTTGTCTCACTTTTAGGTGCAATCATCTCTGGAGCAGAAGTAAATTGAACCTTCGCTAGATAAATATTTATAAGTTTGACTTGAAAAGTTATTTTCTCTATAGTATAATGCATTGAAAGCCATCAGCCCCGCTACCGTTCAAATTCTCTTTCAAATCCTCGCAAAAAGCGCCAGTTGTCCATCACTTACCAGTACCGTGCTCCGCTGCATTGTGAAGATAGTTCATTTGATTCTGCAGTTCAAGCAGGATCAGGTAAATTGCATCAAATCTAATGTAATTACGTTAAAGTTAATTGTTTCCACGCTGGAATAATTTACAGTGCCAAGTCGAGCTGAACTATTTTGTGGAGATGTACCAGTCTACCGTCAGCCAGATCATCGCAGCCGGTGTTTCGGAAGATACCAGAGAAGAAGACGTGTATACCCTCGTCACTGATTGTCTGTCCGCTATGGCCGACTTTGTTCGAGTCCAGAATTCCGAGTCGCTGAAGCTCTACCTCTGTCGAACCGGCATTGTCGACTTCTTCATCATGGTTCTCTTTGATTCCAAAGTAATTCACACTTATTGTAGTAAAACTATTACCTTGATGGGAATTATAGCTCCACTATTAATACTATTTAATATACCTGACTGTTAATTTAAAATACCTCCTTTGAACTTAGATTTCACCAGAAAAGAAGAGGTGCCTGGCCACAACCGTGATTGATACCGTGGCCGCTATCCTGCAGAATTCCTCCAATGCAAAGGTAATTTAACTTATCACATTAAATCCAATTATTTTTTGTATAGTGGTTCAAAGGTTAGGGAATGACAGTCAATAATAAGTTAGTTATTTGTAATTACTGATTTAGGTTACAATCTGCGTAAAATTACTTAATCAAGTATTTGATGATATGCTGTGTTGCGTATTGCGTCTGGTAATGATAAGTAGTGGAAATTTGATTAATAATTTAGTTCTAGTTTATGTTATTTTGTTTAATTACATTAGTAAACTTTATTTAATTTACTGGTGTGGCTTTCGTCTGATAATAATCAACAATGTTATTTTTGGATAATTTTATTTGCAATTTATGCGATGTATATAATCAAACCACTGTTATTGTTTTATTAACTAATTTTAACTAATTTGAACATGTTGGATTACTGTAATTGTTTGTAATTTATTAATTTTGAATACTTGTGCGTAATTGTACTATCCATAAAATAACTTAATTTGTACCAGTTATTTTAGTTGGCTTATGTAAAGCGTATCATCTGTTAGGTACACATGTTCAGATAGTATTCTACTACAGTACCTTAGTACCATTATAAACTATTATTAAACCATAATTAAAACCTGTGGATATTGGATTTTATAAGGCGTTACAAACATGCACAACATACACGGATCTTGAATAAAACTTTTATTATTTAATTCGATTACTTCGTTAATTTACGTTTCCAAAGGAACTGCTGGCCCTGGCTGGCTATCGAAAGCTCTTTGAGGCTTTGAAATCACTCGGCACCCCGACGACGGGCATCGTCGACGCCGTGTTATCCCTGATAACCGAGAAGGGAGACTGCGTCCAGAATGTCGATCCACTGTTAAGTCTTCTTCAGTGGCTACCGGATTTTGAGGACGGCGAACAGCAGGTGTCTACCGCAAGTCGAATCCAAAGTCTCTGCTCTGCCTCACTGCAAAGGTATAAATCCAATATCGTCAAATAGGAGGATTTTTGAATGTTTAACTTTCGATGACAACTAATAGCGTATTTAGATTGGGAAGTTGAGAATGGGTGTCAGCTGTCAAGACGCTTTCTATTCTTAAAGGATAGGCCGCATTTTCAGTGCAATTCACTGCACTGTCTCAGAATAGTTAATCCATGTTTCCCTTAATTTAATTAAAGCATGTTAATAATGGTTTACGTACGAGTTAATATTTGGAGTAGATACCGTATAATATGTTATAGTCATCTAACAGCTGAAATGAATATACAAAAAAATTGAATAGTTAACGTGCGATTCATTATTATGGTAGCGTTTAGCTTGTGAACTGCTAAAGTGTACACCACTGCTTAATTATTATCTCTTGGTCTTAAAATAGTTAATTAGTTTAAAAAATTATTTGCCTTCAGCTGATTTTACGTACCCTATAATGTGTTATAGATATGCAATAGCTGGAAGAAATATAAAAATAAATGGCTTCGTGCAATTACTACACTGTCAAAGTGTAGACCGCCGGTTAATTACTATCGGTTGGCTCAAGTTAGTTAATTAGTTAAACAGTTAATAGGCGCTTGAATTCGATTAAAGAAGTATCCTAGTCATGGCTTAAATGTGTATTATTTTTCTAATATTATATTATTCTTGTGTAATAGTTAAAATAATTGATTAAGTCGTTTCGTGCAATTTACTACACACTGGGATAGGTTTTTTAGCTCGATAACTGATAAAGATTAAACCGCTGCTTTAATTAAGTAATTAACATTGTCCACTTTTTGGTTTTCGTAGCAAAGCGTTGTGTTGCCAGCGAGGAGTCATCGCCGAGGCGGCCAGGGTGCTCGACTGTCATGACAAGTTGCAGCAGCGCACCGTGCAGCAGCTGCTGCGGCTCATCCAGTGCCTCGGGGCGCACTCGATTACAGCAGCCGAGCTCAAGCTGATTTTGCGGCTCATGAGGAGCGAAGACGACGTGAAAACTGTGCGTAACTTGCGGTTTTGAAGGAAAAAAGAATAACCTTAATTAACTTTTTATGCGGTGAATTCTTAATCGAACTAAACGGGTTGATTATTCTACTCTGTTATAACAAGTTTGACTTTAATATTATACGTTAGTATATTTAAATCTAAATTAGCAAGTCAGTTAAATTATTAACATAGTTAAATTAATAGAAATTAATATAATATGTATCTATTAGTATTAAATATATGAAGTCTAGTAATATATTTAATAGCTAATAGTATTATTTCATAAATCTCAGTATCATACATTAATCATCTTATTTTTGTAAATATATCTAAAATATAAATTAATATAATCAAATGAAATATCACTGCAATTGAATCAGTTTAAAAGAAAAGTCAAAAGTTAATTTTTTTAAAAAATCCCAGTTCCCATACTCGCCCTACGTACTGCACTGCATCTCGTCGATGGCCAAGAAAGACGCTGCTTACCAGGAATGTCACTGCTACTTTGATCTTCAGTCTGGTACTTGAGCGTATCACCCGTTTTAAATGTCATTCATTCGTTACAAATGTAAATGCGGTTTCGGTGGAGAATAGGTGGAATCAGTGTTCCCGGCTTCTCTCAGTGGCAGAATCCGGGCTACGGGCTTTCGTTTTTCGCCTGGCTCCGTCTGGATAACCAGGACAAGCTGGATTCCACTGCAAACCCAATGAGAAGAATCTTGTACAGGTACACTCTTCCCATTGGCGAACAAATTCAGCTTTTTTTAATAAGATATTTTTGAATTATTAAATATTTCGAATAGGTACTTTACTATGAAGTGCGCGCGTTTGTGATTTTTAGATTGAAAAAGTATACATGATGAGCTGTTAGGCGTTTTTAATTAACTGAATTTCAGCACGGATTGAAAGGCTTGTATCCCTTCTGTTGCGTGAGAGATAAGACTATAGTATTGTAGTCGGGCTCGTATTTGTCGTTAATCTGTGTAATTGTCTGAAGTTTTGCGAAATAATTACTAGTACAGTCTAGAGCAACACACAAGAGGGTTCTTGCTGGGGAAAAGTAGATTGCATATTACTCCTGAATTTACAAAAATACAGCAACCCGTAAAATGTTGAATCTGGACCTAGTAATAGTTAATGCACCTGTAAAGTTTCTTTGAAATCGATGCACCAGTTTTGCCAAAATAAAATCCTAAAAAGTTGCAAAAATCTAAAATTCCCCGCCATTCGTACCCTTTTTTTTGGCTCTAGACTGTACATGGTCATAGTCATGGTAGATATTACTTTAAAGTATTGAAATAATAACGATACCCTAAAGGAATATTATGAAAGTACATTGCGCTATTTAATTTCTGTGAAATAATATCAATTCTAATTCACGTTTTCGAGTTTATACGGTAAATTATTATAAAATCTCGTAGATTATTTTCTCGATAGTGTTGATTAAAATAACACCATTACAATTAAGCATTTTTCTATTTTTTAGTATAAGTTACTTACTATTAAGTATTAAGTGTGTTGGTCGACTAAATTTCAGCGCGGATTGAAAGTAGTTGCTCCTCCTGTTCTGCCTGGGCGATGTTCAACGCAAAACTGACTCGGTTATTTTAAATCGGTTATTAGGACATACCAAACACTTGTAATAACTATAACGTTAGATATTATATATATAAAAATATAACCACGAATGAGCAATATGTAATTCCTACGAGATGACTTCAGTATTATTTCACACACTCCAGCTCATACAGTACTGTACTATTGTATCTTTCTTTGCGTTTTTCTAAGTAGTTTTTGTTATTGAATTTACTAGATTAGAGTGCTGGAGAAGGTGTACTGTATCCTTAAATTTGTTAGTTTTGTCAGTTAATTTTTATAAAGTACTTATGAGTAAGTATTAAGTGTGTTGATCGACCAAGTTTCAGCACGGATTGAACCCAGTTGTCCCTCCTGTTGTGTCTTGCACGATAATAATCATTATTCTGTATAACTGACTCAATTATCGCAATATTACTAACTAGTATACTAATGTATATGGTAATAGTCAAGGTAGGTATTACGATGAATAAATACAGTGGTAATAATTTTACTATTTAAACCTTGGGAGGAAACCCATAATGTTTCACTGTTTCAATTCAGGATGTTTTATTAAGGTTATCGTGACGTCCAATTTGCGAAATGTTCTAGCGGTTACATTCTTCAAACCGTTCGTTAATGATAAATAGCACGAAATAGAAGCAAGTTATTGATAAAGGGTGATTGATTATTATTATTTGTACAATTTACAGCCTCGTGTCGAACAAAAACCAGGGCTTTGAGGCATTCTTCCTCTGGGACGGCACTCTGGTAGTCGGTGTCGTCGTAAAAAAGGAGCTGATCACCGCCATGGTCCACGATGTCGATTTCAGCGACGAGCAGTGGCACAGCTTGTGCGTTTCTCACATTCCCTCGAGGTATTCCTTTTTTTCAAAACATTTCAACACGCTCACTCTGTACTCGTATGTCACGACTATAATGTGTCGACTTATTATGATATGATCTTAAAATACGATTATGATATGTGAGTTTCTGATTATATAAATGAGAAGTGTTGATTACATGATAGTTAAGTATGAACGATTACATAGTGTGATGAATTATATGTCATTACGTCGACGAAATTTAATTACATTAAAGATAACTACATTACCAGCAATGTTCTAACGTAAGCGATTACAACGAGAGTAATATAACTTGTAGGAGGCCATTCACAACAAAGCCAACTGTGTGTATTATTTTCATTACCAGTTTAACATACCCATTTTACATTTTACGTTCATTCAGTAAGATATTGACATTGCGGGCAATGTTTCTCATTTAAGTGATAATAACAAGATTATTTTCATCCACAGGAGGCCATTCGGACAAAGTCAACTGTGTGTATTCGTCGACGGAGTTCAGCGATGTCTCGTCAGCGTGAAATTACCCCCAATCAACGATGTAACACCGCGCGCACCCGTCAAATCGTCACTTGCGGTGTTAATTAACTGGTATTTATTTACTTTCGTTTAGAATTTCAACGGTCTGGAGATTGGCTTTTCATCGGGGACCTCCAAAAACCGCGCACACTTGGCAGCAAAAGAGACCCTGACCTTTCCTCGAAGAATCGGGTAAACTGAATTATATTTTGAAAAATTCTCTAGTTAAGTAAATATTTTAAATGCTGCTGTATTTGTATAGCGAAACGGCAGCGAAAACCCTGCTGCCCAATTTAGTTAATCAGATGCCCAATTACCTTTCACTGCCGCTGAGTCTCGGTTCCCTTAAAGGGCTAACTGGAGATCAGGAACAAGGTATTTAAAAAAATATTTGATTATTTATTTTAATGTTTTTCTGGTGTGCTGTTTATCGCTCCATTTATTTACTTACTTATTTTATTATTTTTTTTTTTGATAGTTTGTTATTGTATTTTAAGCGCGTCTTATTCTTCCTCCTAAAAATTGTTTTATTCCGAAGATCCTGCGATCCGGAGCGTCGCTGTGGAATCCAAAGATGCGCTGTGGGGAGCGGCGGGCGCCCTCGGTGGTCAGCTGGGCGCATTTGTCGTGCTGCACGAGTCAATGAACCTTCAGCAGGCCAAGTCGCTTCACGATGCGGGTGAGGATATAGTGACGTCATCGGTTCAAATTGGGAATTGATGCGTATTTATTGATGGGTAGAAACAGACTAATTAGCTAGGTCAGCGTAATTTGAAAAACAGAATGCTGAATTTATTTGAAAAACAAAAGTAACTACGATATTAGTATAATACTGACGGTAATAAACCTTTATATCTGATTAATTAAACTGCTTATTGAAAGGTGGATACATTTAACATGCGTATTTTTTTATATCTTGATCTGATGCGGGAAAAGTAATAACAGAATTCAAACTGAACGAATAGTGAATAAAAAAGGGAGAAGCTCTTTTCATTGATAACTTAATTTACATTACATCAGTTTCTGTCCATGTGTAAGGTTAAGGCATTGGAAAATCAACGGTCACGGTGTGAAGGAAGCGTCAGATAAATATCACAACAATTCGGAATAATTTGAGGAAAAATAGAGGCGAAGGAGAGATACAGGAAAGAAAGCTTAAAACAAGTTACTACGATTTTCACAGCCTATACATGTATTTATATTGAGAATAGTTAGCGTTTATACAAAATGGCCCAAATCGAGTTTGATTTGCGCAATACATGAATTGAATGGATATCGCACTCTGTGCTTAAAAGTGTCCGCAGTTTTGACGGTATCCTCTCACCCTGTTTAAGGTCCGAATAACGCAGCATTCCTGCTGAACGAAGAGACGCCAGAGACTACGGATATTTCATCGAAGATCGCCCTGTTCCTCAGCGCTAGGTCCTTTCACAACTGCGTCTGCCAAGATCTATCCATCAACGGTTTGAATGGACATACTTTGGCGCCGGTTTGCACTACGTGGGATGTTAAGGTAACCGATTCTTGTCCGTTTTCCTCGTGAAATGTAGTCGTTTAATTGGAATTGAATCGTTTTCAACATGTCGACGTTAACTTCTACTGCATTTAATGTAACTTGAAATGCTATCTTGTTTTAGTTCGACATTTGTAGGGTTTTAACCTACATATTCATTATATTGTTTTGAATATTTATATATATATATATATACGTATACGAGTTCTGTTGGTAGGAATCGTTCTTTTTTATTCTTGTGTGAAAACGGAGAATAATAATTTTTCCCCCGTAATTAATTTGAAAAATAGGCTGTACTTGGTTGTATCGGAGGCGTCCAGGCTCTGTTCCCAATCCTCGAGTCCTCCGCCCATGTGCAGGACAACATCGAACATGTTGCGAACATCTCTCCGGCGATCCCGGTTAGCGAGCAAACCGAGGCGGATGAATGGGAGATTCTGCCGTCTAGTTCTTATGCAGGTTAATAAGTTTCTTAATCATCATTTTATCTTGAATTATCCATAATTTCGTTTAATTCGATTATCTAATTTTTGTTTTGTTTATCTAATTCGCAAAAAAAAAGACTGGAAACTGGAGCAGAACCTCGTCTCAGGATTTCTGTCACTTTTGCGGAACGTGCTGCACAGGCATCCGTATAACATGGAGCAGCTGCTGCGTGGATCGAATATCGCCGTCATTGGACATCTTATGCAAAAGGTTTCACCGTTTAATCCATGTATAATACTTTTCTAACATCTAATTCATATTTAGTATTTATATATAATACTTTTGTAAAAAGCGATAAAAAATTGTAATAATAAATTATTAAATATTTATTAAATAAACTATAATATCTAATTAATGTGTAATAACGTTTTCTCCCGGATGCAGCGAAAGCAATTGTTTTAAAATTAAGTTAATTAAATATGCGTATTTTTTTTTTCTTTTCATCATCTTTGGATTAGCTATTGGGTTACTGAAATTTCGGTCTGAATCTACTGTTCATTTGTCATTTCAGGCGCACAGTTCTCTCATGGATGTCCAGGCCTTGATGGCCGTCCAACTGCTGGTCGAGTTTGCCCGCGATTTTTCCGACCCCGTCTTTCAGCAGCAGATTCAGCAGCACCTGCTTTTTGACATGCGCATATGGATCAGATGCCCTTTTCACGTTCGAATTGGTAAACTAAGTTCTTCCCTCATTTTAATCAGTTCAGACCAGCTTTAAAATTAAATAACCAACGAAATGCAGGTCATATTCAGTATCTATCCAACTTGATTTGGGACGACTGGCGAGGATACCGCAAGCGCTATGGGATCCCTTTCATGCTGGACGTCATCAAGCAACACTACTGTTCGAACGGATCGACCGAGCTGAGTCCCGAGGACCGGAGAACTGTACGACAGGCCATCATGGGGATCGTCAAGACGTACCTCAACAAGGAGATTACCTACACCGATACAGCCGCCATATTGGCCTTCCTATTCACCGTCCGCGAGGAAGAATTGGTGATTTGGATTCTATATTCTATTCTAATTTATCCTATAATCTGACTCAGAAATCATATCAACCGCTTGTTGTTGTTGTTTCTTTACTGGAAAGGTGGCAGAGCTACTGGACGCTGTGATTGGCTACCTGGAGGGGAAGAATTGCAAGGATCAGTTTTATCTGTTGGTCCTGGAACCGAACTGCGCGGAATTGATGCACTCGTTACTGTTGGAGCGGACGTTTTCCGTCGACTTGCGGACTAAAATACTCAAAGTAATTTACTGGATTATTACTGCTATTTTTATTTATTATATTAATATTATCATTGTGGAAATTATTGTTGTAATTTTAGCGCTTTTATTGTTTGGTGTCATTTTGTATTTTTAGTTAATGGTGAACATAATTCGCACGGACAAAGTTTACGAGAAAAGCAAACACCGCTTGAAACTCTACGATTTGGGCTTCGGTGGACTCTTTTGCCTCCTCCAAGGCCAGCCCGTCAACCTGGAAGCTATGCATTACCTTATGGACATTGTCCTGTCAAAAGGTATATTCACGGTTTAGTTGGATATCATACGAAGGACCTTGTACACGAAGATAAGTTTAGATTGAGTACAGTATAAGTCAACATGAATGAGAATGTATAACCCAACAACGTGTTTAATAATCAAGATTAATGTGCGAGTTGACGGTAAAGTGAGTTTAACACAAATGTTGATGTTCTGTTACGGTTACCGACAGATCAGCCTAACGCCTACAGCGGAGTACTGGCTCTTGCCTCTTACGTGGCCGAAGAAGGCTTGGAACTCAAACTGGAATTTTGCAAGAGACTGCTAGCCTTCATTCTGTCGAAACCGCAGGCTCCCGGCGCCATCGTGAAAGAGGTTCCATTAGAGTTTAATTTTTCTTGAATTTAATATATTATTTTTGATTTTACTTTTCTGTTCATTTCTATACGTACGATGCTTTTAGAAGCTATTCGTTTGATAGTATTTGCTGTATTATCGCTAGTTTCATGGATTTGTCATCAAGAGATAAATGTATTTTTGTGAAACATATTTAGACAAGTTGGCAGGAGAGCATCGTGCGTCTGCTTGTCAAGAGGCCCATCAAAGCATCCGGACACAGTGGCTTGAAACTCATGGTGAACAGTGCAATGGAGATGGAGGAAGATGCTGCTTCGCTGAAACAGGCGTCTACCCCGACTTCACCTCAGAGGACCTGGAGGGCCTCTTCCATCACGGGCAGTTTAAATGTGGGTCTTGGATTGGAGCAGGACCTCAAGGTAACCTAATGTTTCCTTATGTTTGTCTCCATTGCTTACCAGCATGAAGACTTATTGTTCACTTTTTTCCATTCCACGTTTTTTTTTTTTCGTTTTCTTTTTCCNGCATGTGACTCGCCTCACCATTTCGCCCTCTTTTCCACTGCGGGCGAGTCAAGTGCGTACCCTTGTGTTGTACATGACTCGCCCCACCATGTCGCCCTTTTTTTTCCACTGCGGGCGAGTTGAGTGCGTACCCTTGTGTCGTACATGGCTCGCCCCACCATGTCGCCCTCTTTTCAATGGCGCTCGACTCAAATGCTTTCCGACGTGTCGTAGATGAGTCGACCTCAACTTTTGACGCTCTCTTCAACTGCACTCGACTCAACGGCGTATCCACGAATCGGATATGAGTCGACTCGCCTTTTGGTCCTCTTTTTAAGTGCGGTCGACTCAACTGCGTATCCACGTGTCGTACATGAGTCGACCCAACTTTTGACGCTCTTTTCAGTGGCGCTCAACTCAACTGCTTACCGACGTGTCGTATACGAGTCGACTCAACTTGTGACTTGTGACGCTCTTTTCAATTGCGGTCGACTCAACTGCGTACCCACGTGTCGTATATGAGTCGACTCGACATTTCGCCCTCTTTTCAGTTGCAAATTTTCCAGCTAGTAAATAATTTTAGATTTATCTTCATTCGATTGTTATTCACAAACACACGTAGCAAATTACAAAGACAATTCATTCACTTAACATTATTTAAATGGAATCTAAAGTACGGCAGACAAAGCCAGGTTACCTAAAACTAACTACTGCGAGATAATTTAAAATCGCGAACACAAAAACAAAAACCGAATCAAATAATGGCTACATAAGTCCCGTACTGTGGTGCAGAAAAGAAAGCAATGGAGACAGACAATTCCTCGGTGAGGGTAGTACTGTATTATGTTTATGTCATATTTCTTTAACTTTTAATATTTTTATTGTATTTGTAAGTCTAGTTTTAACGTTTATTATTTTTATAAATTTTAGTCTGTTTTTTTCTAGTTTGTGGACTTTGCCTATAGAATCGTACGTGACAGATATGCTCAAGCATGCATTTGCATAGTTTGCTAAGGTTAATTACGTTAACTGAAGCTCATAGAACCGTTTATAAAGATTATCACCGTTTTCAAATTCTGATCCATTACAGCTGATGATTTCGTTACTAGTTAACTTATTATTGTTATTTAATATTACATTCTAATACTTCTGTGTTATGTGTGTTATTGGATAATATTACTGTCGTATTTATGTATTAAATTCATTACTCTTGTTGATATTGATTTACGAGCATTGAATATGATCAGGATGTTGCGGAGAGTGTCGGCAACCTGGTGGCTGGAGCTGTTACCGGCAACTTCGCCAACTTGGAAGAACTCCAGACGATGGCCGAAACTGTAGCGGACAACATTCACAACGTGGCTGGAAATTTGCAGAACAACTTGCAGAGCGCGGTCAATAACGCTTATTCTTTACTACGGCAGAAAACCATCAAAGTGCAGGTATCTCGAGGTTTCATCCGTTATCGTGTCATTATACTCATTACCCTGTTGCAATAAAGCAGCTAGCAGGGCGTCAATTAAAACTCGTTTAATTTGGCGAATAAAGCTGACGATGTCAACTAGTAAATATAAACTATATGATTCAATAATTGAATTAATAAATAATAAAATAATAGTCAATCTAAATGGGAAATAGAATTATAAGATGTGATTGGTCTGAATCTTTGTATAGCCAATAGAATCGTAACACGTGTGTTATTCTAATTAATCTACGTAATTGTCAATCATCATAATTACATATACGTGTGTAAATTACTATAAGTTTTGGATGAAGATGTACTGACCCAGTTCGAGTAGAAATTCTAACCCACTCGGACATTGTCGTAGTTGAAATTTGTCAAGTTGAACGATACGGTGCATACTGAATGCTTTGCTTTTGTCACCACAAGGGGAGTCTTGAAGAACTCGGAGAAAACACACTGCAGCGTTTGAAAAAGCGCAGCTTCAGCCAGGCTAGCGGAGGAGAAGCCGTCGATTGTCCCGATTCCACTGCAGCGGCCACGCCATCACCGAGGCTGACCAAAGGAGCCAGGTTTTTGACGGGGACGCTGGAAGTTGCCCTGGAAGCCCTGAGCTTTGATCACGGGTACGAGTACACTGTTTAGAAAATTACATCCAGATGGACCATAAGTAATAAACATTATTTGTTTATGTCGATGATTTAAGTGAGGACGAGTCTAATCAAAGAAGGGACCTTTCTGGACTGAATGCCAAGAGTTTTGACTATGGACCCGCGGACAGGTAATTTCTTTGTTGGATAACGAGCGCTTTATTTGTGCATCACTGCAGTTAGCTGTTATGTCGTGTTGATATTATTTGCTTCGTTCGTGTCATACAAACCTTTCAAATCTGTTTTGTACAACGTCTGATGCTAAATATCTTACCCCTCTTTATCTTGTATGTTCTAAATTACATCTAGCTCTGTTTGTCCTTCAGTCTTACCGTTTTACTCTGTAAACATATTAGTTGTATTTTTATCTTATTTGTTCTCTTTTATTCTAATCAGATTATAGTTTTCTTTCTTTAATGAAATTTTTATGCTATTTTTGGATCAATTTTTATTTCTTTCATTAAGTTTTTAAATATTGTATTTTTTCTTTTATTTTTATATTTTGATTCAACTTTGCTGAAGAGTTGGATCTGGTTTAATTACTGATTGTTATATTTTTTTAATAGCCTGGACGCCGAAAGTTATAGTCTGATATCTGAAGTCTCCGGCCAGTGGTCTGGTTTCGTACTGGACTCGGCGGTCGAGCCCGAGGAAGAGTTGTGCAACACGATACTCAGTATGTGTTTGGTGCTTCTTTGGAGGGGAATCCCTGGCTGTTCGAAAGACGACTGGCGCGAGCGGAGTCACGTGTTCAGCTGCATCAACCTTTTGGGACTCAACAACGAACTGTACAAGTCCCATTTGGAGCTGAAACGACGCCTGGTGGAGATGGTCGTACAGGCGGCTGCGGGCGACTGGCGCAAAGCCGAAACCAGCGGAGGCGGTCACATAAACTTGAACTACTCGCACGTAATTCGCTGGGTTTATGACTTGATTGTACTGGATCCGCACGAGGACGAAACCAAGAAGAATTCGCTGAAACTTTTGGAATCGACGGTTCATTTACTCGACACGATGAACGTTTTTGAAGAAGTGAATCCACTGGATAAAGAATTGGTTGAAGTCTATCACATGGCGTTGTGTATCCTGGTGAAATGCTGCGCGAGCCTCAACACTGATTTGTGCGCCATGGCTGCGGCCCGTCTCCACGCTCTAGTCCAGCTGAAACAAGAAGTCGCCCTAGATGAAGGAGCCTTCATCCTGTATAATCTGTCGGCTGTTGTTAAAACCAGTAACCAAGCCGGTAATTTAATTCCCATAAAGTTATCTTTCGTATTTTCTTAAGTATGCTGATAACATAGAACTTTGGCTGTTTTTTTAGGCGGCAGTCGAGAACTATGCGCCTTTCTCGTTCCGGTTATCAAAGCCGTTCTGGACAAAATCGGACTTTTCACCGATCTCGCAGTTCATTTTCCAGAACTGTCACCGTCGGCGGAGCGACTGAATTCTTCCTTTTTTGACGAGTTTGTACGTTTGTCTCAGGAGCCTGTTTGGCAGACATGGTTGGACGACAAGGTATGCCTTTTCAAATTAATTTATTTACCATCATAACAAAGGGGGCTAACTGTTAACAACTGCAGTTTAGTATATACACATAAATTAAACATTTTGCTGTTGTTTTCTCTGTGTACGGAAGAGCTTTAGATGTTTGTTTTTGTTCGAGTTTTACTGGAAAAAGTTAAATGATGGAAATTTGGGTCTCTGCGGGGTGAATCCGTTTCGTTGCGGGCTGCCACCGGATCTTTCGACGGTTCCTGGTCTGTACTTGATGCTTTCAGCAGTTCCTGTAGAGTAGCTAGACTGGACGGTGAAAGACTTGCCGGGATTGGAAGCTACGTGATATACGGGCACGTCGTCCGAGTTTTCGTTAACACGTCCGAAAGAACCGCCAAAACCTGATTGGTTCTGATCCTGGAAGCCGAAGCCGGATTGGCTCTGGTCTTGGACAGCGTAACCCGATTGACTGCTGCTCTCACTTTGCGGTTGGCTGTAAGTAGGTTCGCTTTTGTAGCTGGACTGCTGCTGGGAGTACGACTGTTGCTGAGGGTAAGACTGCTGCTGCTGCTGAGAATATGAATGCTGAGCTGGTTCTTCTTGGGCGTAAGGATTAGGTTGAGTTTGGTAGTTCAAGTTTTGTCCGTACACCGGTGCCGGGGTAGTCGTTATGGGGCTGAAACCTGTCTCATACACTGGGGGTTTAGCAGGAGTCTGCTGGTATTGCTGTTGTTGCTCTGGAGCATAAGGAGCGGGAGCCTGGGGCTGCTGCTGGCTATAAGTGGGATAAGACTGCGGCTGTTCCTGCGTTTGGCTACCGTAGTCGGGAGCCTGGGTTTCATAGGGACCTGCAGTGGGAGCTGCGTAAGATGGGGCTGCTGGTTCAGAGTATGAAGGAGTATCGGGTTGCGAGTTTCCGTACGAAGGAGCCGCTGGGTAGCTTTGCTCCGGCTCGTATGCGGGAGCTGCCGGGGCTGCGGGATAGTTTTGCTGAGGCTCGTACTCGGATGCTGCTGGCGCTGCGGGGTAGTTCTGCTGAGGTGCTTCATAGGCTGGTGCTGCTGGAGCTGCGGGATAATTCTGTTGCGGTGCTTCGTAGGCGGGTGCCGCTGGAGCTGGTTGATAGTTTTGCTGCGGGGGTTCGTAGGCAGGAGCTGCTGGGGCTGGTTGATAGTTTTGCTGCGGGGGTTCGTAGGCAGGAGCTGCTGGGGCTGGTTGGTAGTTCTGCTGTGGTGGGTATGCAGGAGGTGCCGGAGCAGCGCTGTATGACTGGGCTGCAGGAGGGTTGTAGTTGTTTTTGGGCTCGTCGAAACTGAAAGGATCCTGTTTCATGGGAAAAGCAAATTGAATAATCGTTAATTGTCGCTACATT
>JAIQCU010000064.1:0-109017 GCA_022114935.1 Leptestheria dahalacensis
TATGCTTGAGTTGTCTGCACCAATCAGGTGCGCCCAGTCCGTTGTGTTAACGATGTTTAGAAAAGTGATACATGATTCGAAAAGCTTATTCAATGAGGATTCCAAACCAATTGTCTGTTTTTTTTTAAAGGACCAGCCATTGCCGCGCAAATCGAGTATTAGGATTTTTCCTTCATAAGAGCCCACGATAAAAGTCGGCCGGTTGTCGAAGCCAATGTGCAGGGGGTCGAATGCAAGGGCTAAAGGGCATCTACGTTGGGAGCCCATCGCTGATTGTATTCAAACTCAGAAAACAATCTGCCGCTAGTGCCACCTGGCGGCGGCATGGCGAATTTCGTAGCTTTACCGACCCTGGATCCGACCCCCATACGGGGGTTGCCTTCTCTTGGTTTCATAACTCTTGGTGTTATGCATATGCTGGAGAGCCTGATAGCATGTGCGTCTCTCAGATATCGAACAGAGAAGAAATGATAATTTACTAGTTGCTTTTTCAACAGGTTCTTTCCCTGAAGTTTTTGATCTGTGGCGTAGATATGCCAAAAAATAAATGCGCGCAAGTATAACATTGTACGTACACACTACAAATAATCTGCAATAAAGGCTCTGTCGCGTTTGTTTCCTCTTACAAGGATTGATGTTTATTACTATTATACTATGATTTACAGTATCAACCTCATAACACAAATAAATTGTTATTCACCTGCAGAGAATTCTGAAATTTTCGAGCCTGCGGCCACCTGACTATTTTTTGACAGTGGATTGTAAAGCAAGCAGAAGTTTGGAACAACTAAATCAATCCCAACACCGAAACAAAGACTCACAAGACAAAAACCTACGCTATACGTGCCATTGCGATTTTATAATTTTTTAATGTGAAGCAAACGAATTTTTAAAGGGTACACCGAGGCCGGGGGGAGGCGGGCGGCCTTGCTGTGCATACCCTGGGCGGCTTTATGACTCGTTACGGCACTGAACATAACATTTAGGCGGGGGCGCAAGTGACTATGTTTGCCAAGGGCGCACTTGGCCCTTCCTACGGCACTGACTGGTACATATATATAATATCAGGGTTGTTCGATATATCGATGCTTGTTTACGTCAGTTTATCGTATCGATAAGAAATTTGGATATCGATAAGGCTTTCGATACTGCATTGGAAAATCTGAACGATACATTGTATCGTTGAATATCGATAGTCGCTTTTATCGATGTTTTCTCCCATATCGAAAAGGGCAATGATTGTTCGCATTTCAAGGTGGAAAGATGAAAGTGGCTCTCAGTAGGTTTTAACATGAACCGGGGGAAATCGTTCTTTTATAACCACTAGTGGCTCTTTTGTGGTGTAACAATGTAAGTTACTAGCCTTTTAGATCTGAAGTTGTGCAATATTATCGATATCTGCTACCTTATCGAAATATCGTTTCGATAAGGATTTTACAAAATCGTTAAGGAAACGATATCAATATTTGATTTTCTAATCGATATAGTGTATCGATTATACTGGTATCAAGAATTCGTGATATCGAACAACCCTATATAATGTATTGGTGTTACAAAAGTCTACAAATATTAAGCGTATTAGATAGCGTAGGAGACAGTTACTTACTCTGGTTGTCCAGTGTTTCGAATGGCAAATATTCCTGTCATTTCTCTTCGTCAAATAAATCGGGCATTATTCAAGTTTCTATTGGTAAATAATGGGATAAATCGTAAGTGTAATGTAATGTGCAGTTAATGTGGTATATTTTAACTGCTTGTAGGGTAATAGAGATGAATATCTAATCGAAAAACTGAACCAATTCTACGGCTACTCATGAAATTACTCTTGAAATAACTCTGTCTAGATCGCTCAAAGTGAGCTTATTATTCGCATTTGCAGACCTCGTCCTACTCATCATTGTTATCATACAATTTAATGAATGTTAAACTTAACAACCAAGACAAAAACAACTGTGTTGTTTACTAAGCATCAAGTGTATATATCTGGACAGACGTGAAAGTGAAAAGCTTCACCCGTCGTGGGAGGATAATTTCACATTTTGGAATTATCTGATTGTGTAAAAGATTTCTCTAGAGGACAAAGAGATACAAAAGAATGGAATACTACTACACTTGAAGGAAAAGGCAAAAACCAAAACTAGACGATAACCGAGTTAACTATGGAAGGTGGAATGATCATCACAGATCTTGTGAGTCAACAAAGTGGTCAATAGTAAGGTACAGCGGCGGTAAGATCTTTAACCATGGAGCGGGTCTCTCGATCCATATCGAAGTTGTCCGGGTCCACTTTTTCAAAACGAAGGACTCGTAGAGCGGCCAACTTTTCCCTCCAGTTGGGATTGTCGTTGAGCTTGAGAAACGCGCTGACTATGGCTTCCTTGTCGGCATCTTATCGGGAAGGAAAGTCATTGATTAACGAGGGATTCCATGGTTTTTGAGGAAAAAAATGGGTCAACTACCCGGTAAAGAAGCTCGCGCCATGATTGGATAAGGCGGCAGCGGCCCCAACGAAGTCAAAATGACCACATCGTCCTTGAGGGAAGGATTCTTCTCCAGAGTAAAGGCCAGAGCGTTGGAATCAACGGAAGCAACTTCAGCTTGCTTGAGGGCGACCATTTGGACAGATCCCATGTGAGTGCCTGAGTCTGTTTGTCCATAACGATAGCAGTCAAACAAACAAAAAAACAAAGTTCAGTAAATAGGAAAAATTACGTAAAACGTTGCCAAAGAAAGACGCGTTTTCTCCTTTCTCGCGCAGCGTGCGTAGAACTAGCAAGTGACCGCTGAGAGAGGCGTTGTCGCTGGTGGCCCAGCGGGCTCCTCGAAGGTCCAAAAATTCTTTGATGCGCTCCCTGAAACAATCAGCATATAATTATGGTCATTGCTACTGAATGAATTAACAATACCTCGAGTCCCTGTGAATAATAACATCAGCATAATAGCCCAGAGTTTCTCCTTTGACAAGATGGGGATGGACCATGCCGACGGGAAGAAGTTCCCAGTCCTTGTTGCCCGCAGCCAACAACTGCTGGTACGAAGAACCTGAAATGAAGGCTGCACAAAACACAGTTTCAATAGAAATACATAGCAATTTCTTGCGGCTGAACGAACACGCGACTAAGCGGGGAAAAGCCAGAACAAGCTCCAAACCTCTACAGCACTATGCTTGCCATCACCTTAACTAGAAGAACTACACCTCCACCTCAATAAAGCGTGCTTGTTTTGTTCAGTGTTACCCAGGTCGGCCTGATCGGGTTGTGCTTGCGAGGACTGGTCAGCTTCAAGCGAAACATCAGAAGATTCTACCGTACCCAGATCGGCCAAATTGGTTCTGAAGGGATCCGCCCTGTCGGCCTGGGGTCCCGTGAAGCGAGATTCGTAATACAGCATGGTCTCCCGCTGGAGAGCCTCTTCCAGATAGTGCGAGAGGTTGTCAAAGAGTTCGACGGGAAGACTCGGGACCAAAAAGGAGATGATCCTCAGAGGAAGCTTGACTGGAGCATCCGACATTGTGTAACAGGCCACTGCAATTCACTTTAAACTATGGATAAAAGACGGAAATTAACGTCTGTGTTGATAAAATAAAAACATAAGAGGTTCTGGTGAAACCATAGGTATAGTTGTCACAAACTACAAATAATACACGTCTTGTCAACAAATAACTTGCCTGCTATTGAAGAATGTTGTTGTTGTTGCCGGGTTGACGTCCGAATATCGTCTGATACAGTCGGTGGAGTTGACTTTCTTGTTTCGTGGTTGGTTTCGTGTTCGTATAGCTATAAAGAAGTGGGTCAATCGTCTCTGGGACGGTTTTGTTTCGGGGACGACATTCCCAGCAGACTACATTTAGGCTCAAAGTCGATTCAGTCATTCAATGATTCACCGGTTCCAGTGAACTCTTTCCTATGGGGAATGCTTTCTCTTCCATGGAACAATTAAACTAACTTACTTTCTCTAAGTTATTAAGGGAGAAAACTTAATTCTACACATTAACTGCCCTTGGTCATTCATATGTAGATGGGTAATGAAAATCTTGTGGAAACTTCACTCTGCTACTGTAATTAATAAAATTCTCTATTGGCTGGATCATGCACCTGTCCTGTTAGCTATTTTTTATGATACCCACGTACAATATATTCGCTCATACTCAACAGCTCTCAACACTCTTCGTACGACAGTAGCTTATTCTAGAGCAACATAAAAAATTACAACGTCAAATCATTATTATTACTTTTAAGTGAGATAATGTTATTTGTTTATTTACGATTCGTTATTATTAATTTGACGTTTTCATAATTTTGACCGGGTAGAAATGCGTCAAAATAATGGTGCAGACCACATATTGCTTACTAATATCTAGACCACAAAACAATACTAATGAGACAATTTGCCAGTTTGCTACGCATACTTTATTTTGGACAAACATTACAGATATTGAAAGTTTGAAACCCATCTTACGACTAAAATACTGAAAAGTGACCTGGACTAGAGAATATGGAATGCGACAAAATTTGAGATCTTCAACGGAAGCAGTGGGACACAAGAATGCCACTTTGAACACGGAGTAAAGTTATTTCCTTCGCTTGATTTTGCTATTGTTACTCTCCATAGGATTGGTTTCGCCGTTCAAGCTCCTAGAGATCTTTGGTTTGCGGCTCTTTGAAATCGCCTTGGAGCCCTGCGATTCCGGGAAGATTCTGGACAGCAGACTGGGCAGCGAACACTTGCGCTTCTTGGCCGAAGACTCGGTCTGCTTGCTAACGTACTCCTTATAGAAAAAGTTTCCAAAGAGGACAAGGAATGAGATCATGTAAACGACTAAAGCGTATTGCATCCACAAGGGGAAATCGCATCCCTTGATAATTGCCCGCACTCCAAGGATCAAAGCCGAGCTAAACTGTAACATCTGCAGTACAGTCAAATATTTCTTCCAGAAGAGATATTTGCTGATATTGGGTCCACAGGCAGAAAGGGCGTAGTAGGAGTACATCAGGACGTGGATAAAGCTGTTGACCATAGCAGCCAGGAATGCTGCACACATATTAAAAAAAAAAAATTAGAGCTATTTAAGACTTGGCAAAAGATTGAAATGGAAAATACCGGATCCTCCCGGAACCCATTTGATCCCAATCCACCACAAGCAAAACATGGTAGAGTGGTGATAGACGTGCAGAAAGCTGAGCTGCCGATTCTTCTTGCGCAGAATGAGAAAGAGGGTGTCCGACATCTCGACTAGACGAGAGAAGTAGTACCACCACAGTGCTTTGGCAACCTACGAGAAAGCAGAATAGCAATAATGGTGAGGACTTTGAGGATACACAGATTGATAATCTTACCCTGAGCTCGTCAGGATTATCCGAGTAGTCGACGGGCTGGCAGAAGTAGCTGTAGTTGAGCTTGTAAGACGTTACGGCCAGCTGCGGGTGGACGACCATAATGAGAAATTCAAGTCAAACGTTAAATGAGGTAAAACAGAACTTACTTCAATTCCAATATAGAGATTCAGTAGACACATGGCCAAATTATAAGGGACTAGAATGTAGTTCAACGATAGGGGCTTCCTCTTGGCCATGAACTGCTGGCCGTGACGCACTACGGCTAGGTACACGCACGTAATGGCTAGCGTGGGGAACGGGGAGGACATCAGGGGCCAGTCTGCAACACGTCGATCTGACAGGAGCATAGAGTAAACCTCGCTTGTTACTATCGAATTTACAAAAATTAAAAAGTAAAGCCTTATTCGTACCGGCGATGTCCATACACCAGGAATAATAAGCAATTAACTTGTGGCTCTGCTCTGCGACCCATGTTGTAGCCATTTTCCTCCCCAAATTCCTTTGCGAATCCTGTTCTCCAGTAATGGGAAATATTCGTAAGAGGAATTACCAACAATCTGTTCTCGAACAGTATAAATAACTTTTTAAGTGTAATTTACCGGGCACCAGTGACAGCCGACAGACGCCGTTCGTTATTCGAGCAGACGACCAGCTGGCGCGGACATGCTGCCATCTACCGGCCGATTGAAACATTTGAACAAATAAAGTTAATTTAACGTCCACAAGGCAAACTTAAATCTATCAGGGTTGTTTAATGGCAACATTTCCGTATATCGACATAAATGAAAAATCTGTCGATGAATACTTTTAAATGATTTAGTATCGATTTCCTAATTAATGCACAAACCTTAATCAATACGATAATAACACGTTTCGAGGCTAAATATTGATAAAGCAAAATTCTCGATATCGATTCATCGGTCAACCACGATTAGGACTGACTCAATTAGCCTTACCTAGCCAATGGTAGAGGGTCTTTTAAAGCAAGCTAACCAATAGGAATGACGCTTGGTCAGGGGTTCAGCCCGATTTCGCTTCAAGTGTATGAAGTTTATATTCATTTTGTTGTCGCCAGTGATGGTTTTTCGNAAAACCGTCTTTTTTTTCAACAAGAAGCTTAAGAAACCGTAGCTCCATAAGAGCCTATGCTTGAGTTGTCTGCACCAATCAGGTGCGCCCAGTCCGGTAAGCCTAATTAGCTAGCAATATGCCCACGGTAGGAGGAGCTTTGGAAGAGATGGTGCCAGGGATGTGCCTGGATCTGCCCCTTGCTGATTATTTCACCGCAACCCACATGCACTGCATCGAGTTATAGTTACGAACCCTTCAGTTGCTACGGCAACACTTGACAGTAGAGCAGACAAACAAGTCAGTTTTACATCTAGCGGAACAAATGAATTCACCACGCAAAAGTTCGCTTTCAACTGCACCAAATAAGTCAAACGTTAGTCCTTCGTCTAGTGGAGCAACAAAATCGCACACCAGTGGTGGTAAGAAGAGACGATCGTCGAGCAGACCGAGTAGTAAACGCCGCGAACAGCCGCCAAGCGACATAAGCGGCAGCTTGCAGGATCTCAGTAACGATATCATCAGTGAGTATCCCCAAGTGAAACTTTCATTACGGCCATCACACGGAATGCCCGAGGAATTGCCGCAATTCGTGCAGGCAGTTCAGACTAGGAGAGGGTTTATCAGTAAGGAGAGGGAGAATAAGAGAATAGCGGCCAGCCATAGGCTGTCCGAGAAATTGAATCAAGTCAGCGACCAGGACTTTGGCTCCAGCGTGCGCGTCCTTTTCGACAAGTTGAGTGCACTAGCTCAAGGTTTGTTGGCCGGAATGAGTCTGTGGCAGCTACTCCAGGTATCACAAATTGTTTGATACTAACATATCTACTATACTGCTCTACAGATATACTAACAAGATCTAAATCTCAATAAATGCATGTTCATTTGCTGTTATTTGATAGATCTCAAGTACTGCAAAACCTTCTTGGGATGAAGCTTGCCATTTGATCAAAGTCTACCATGGAATGTTCTATTTCTTCAGTACGTTGGCTGTTTTGCAATTGATGACCAGGTGAATTAATATCTACTTCGCCTGAATATAGATGCATAAAAATGATAGCCCTTATATAAATTTTTTAAACAGATCTAAAGAAATACCAGCTTGGAAAACGGCTCTGATACTCTTAGCATTCCTTGTTGGAGCGATCGCAAACTCGATAGCAGCGCAAGAAGATGACGGGATCTTCTTAAACTGCACAGCAAATCTTACCAGTAGCAAGTCTTCATTTACTTCAGTAAGTGGTTTTCGCACACACAATGGATTAAGCCCGTGAAACTATATTGGTCTTCTTTAACCTGAAGGATCTTCACTCTCTGGACTGGCACAGCTTGAACTCCAACCGAACAGTAGCAGCTATAATAGGATTTGTATTTAGCATCATATTAAGTTAAGCCATATAGTTACGAGTGGGCACAAAATAACCGTGATTATAGTTACACTGATCATTGAAAGATGTTTGAAACCATAGGCATCGCGTGCGGATATGTGTCAAATGACAAATACATTGTGTAGATAGAAAGCAGCACACAGTAATCTGCTTGATGAGTATATGTGAAGAAGCTAATAGGGATCGTCCCTGTAATCTCTTAACTTGACGTACAGACAGCACGAGAAGACAACTCCGAAGATTTGCACCAAACAGATGCCCAGTCCAACCGCACCTAGAATGATCAGTCGGTCTTTCATGACGTCCACAAGGCGATGAATGCATCCCTTAATAACCAAATTCAGTTCGAGTCTTCAAGGCCAAGTAAAACATACGAGCTTACGTCATAAAAGATATTGCTGGGATGATCGCGGTGGCCGCACGAAGGCGACGGTGTCCTGCAGCACGAATCCGGGACCGTGTTATTTTTGGCCAAACCTTGTCGGTACCAGTGGCTAGTTCTCCAATCCTCAAATCTTACGGCGCCGCAGCAGCGAAACTGCATTGCAAAAGGCGGTTAACAGTAGGGCGTTACAAACCGAAATGAACAAAACAGAGAAACATACCTGCTGTTGCATGGTGTCAATAGCGTTCGTCTTCTCCGAATCCACCGCGTAGTTGTCCACGAAGGTCGAGTTGAGGTTAGAAGCCAAATCATTATAGACTTGATCTGCGTAGACGTAGGCCAAGATGCCTGCTACAGCTTCGGTTAAGAAGATCAGCAGCAAGAGAAACGTGTACTGCAAGGAAAAAATGTCATTGCAGAGCGTATCTTTGGTCTTTGAAGAGGAAAACATGAAATATACCGTAACCAGGCCGCAGCTGTCTTCGCGTGAAATAGCGCAGCAACCGATGATGGAGACGACCACTACCACTGCGCCTGCGCCAATCAACAAGTAAGTGGTCACTGCAAACGTGGAATTAGCTAAAAGACTGAGTAGCAACTGTTTCTCGAACAAAGTCCAAACTCCTACGCCGAGCACCGCTAGTCCAGCCAGCTACAATGGGAATATACATAGTACAAATTAGTAACAATCGTGTGTCACTTGGTTACTAATGGATTTCTTCACAAGAATGTTTGACTATTTATCAAGTGTAAAAATGTATTACCAGAAATACCAAGTTGAATATGAGCAGCACACATTTGAGAAAACTGACGCTGCAACAGCCCTCTTTGCGAGATTTACTGTACGTCATTCCTTGGCCTTCCTCAGTTGACAGGCCCTATTGCAAGCATAATACACAATTTGAAAACTGCTTTGGAAAAAGTAAAAAATAGTAAAAATAAGAGAATTGGGTCAACAAGTGACTTCCGTTGCTCAACGAACGATGCAGTCACCGGTAAGAGCCTTGGAAAGCGTTCAAAAACGTCACCAAAGTTGAAAATACCTCGGCGCAGCGGGAGAAGCAAATTAGCACAGCTCTGTTACTTTTACATACAAAACAACAAACTATTGGAAAACTATGAGCAACCCTGATGATCAGCAAGCTGATCAGTGTGTGCAACCCTCTGAAGTTTATAAGAGCACTATGCAGCGCTTTCGTATCGGCTAATAATTTCCCCAAAACCGGTTTTCTTGCCATACCTTTCGTAGAGGTAAAAATCACGGGTTAATATTCCTCTCTTTCGGTCGTTTACACACTCTTTCATCAAGCCCCACGGCTACACACTAGCTTTCGTCAACGCCCCATAAAGGTAAATAAAGCGCATCGTGGGGTGAGAAGGGGCGGGAAGCGGATCAATAATTTAGTACGTAAGCCTCACGAATTACGTGCTACGCTACTCATTCACACACACGGTTCGTCAACAGGAAGAAGGTCTGATAAACAAAGAGTTCACAAAATTATTCTTAAGAAATAGGACGAGACGACCATGTTTGACACTTGTAACCAAACTCCAATTTACCTTGTGAATGCGACAAAGGCAAGTGCACCATCGGTTGCTGAAGAGACCGTTTTGGTATGACCGCCGCGGGACTCGCAACTGTCTCTGTCGTTGACTGTGCAGCCGCACCAGCCTTAGCTCGGCATCACCCATAGCCTCCGATACGCCCCACCAGCAATCTCATATTCCCAGGGCAACGAAAACGCCCATGCATTACTGAGCGTTTTAAACCGACATGTTGCACCACATACGCGTACATGTATTAATGATATGCAAACAAGCTGAACTATGCGAGAAAATTAAACTGCACACAAATATATCTGACAAGAGAAAACGCACATTCAAAATCATAATTTGACAAACGCAATGTTTACAACAGGACTGCTTCAGCTGAAAGTTTAACGAGGAACTTAGCATAACTCAACTCAACCGCGCGCCAAACTGTACACATCTACAATGAAAGAAAAGCTAAGCCTTTGGACGAGATTGTGACATTTGCTCATTCGGTCTCTTCCTCGTCGATGCGAAGCGACTTGACCAGGTCGTCGTAATCCTTCAGCTGCGTTTCAAAGTGCTGCAGCTGCACACCAAGATCCAAGTTGGGCGACACTGCAAAAGACAAAGTCGGATTTGATTCAACTTTTTCAAGCATTGTACTACTTTGAAAAGATCAAGTTGTTTACCTTGAACCGGATTGGTGAACGAGGATAACGAAGGCGGAGCCGCCTGGCACTCGCGAAAGAAGGCGCCGATATCCTGCGAGGCATCATTCTCCGCAAACGGCGTTTTCTTTAAAGTAC
Organism: Leptestheria dahalacensis; assembly: GCA_022114935.1. NCBI lineage: Eukaryota > Metazoa > Arthropoda > Branchiopoda > Diplostraca > Leptestheriidae > Leptestheria > Leptestheria dahalacensis. The sequence goes on from JAIQCU010000064.1 coordinate 10,514, forward strand.
AATATCATTTAAAAAGAATATTAAAATTTCGAGACGTTGATTGAGATCTTATTTGAGGGTACCAGCTCCACCATGACAAAATCCTCAGACACGGGCCCGGGAGAAGAAGTCGACCTCCTCAAGTCGAACTCGGCACTGCCAATGAGAGTTTTCGCAGCGACTGCAGCTTCTTCTCTTTTGACAGCTTCTTCAGTTGCACTCTTGGGAGCAGTCTGCTGCCTCTCCTTCATGAAAGCCGGTACTGGTAATTCAGGCAAGACGAAATCGTTGGCCAACGATTTGCGAGATCCTCCCAGTGGTTCGGCAAAGGCGCCAAATTTGGGTCCTTCGTCAAACGAGAAACGCTGCTCACTAAACACAATGATTCATTAGACAACTTGCTGAAAAGGAAATCAACCAGAGCATGTTATGCCTTCTGTTATGCCTCAGAGAGGACGGCGTCGGCGGAGTGTTAACAAACGTATGACAAGCATCTTGAGATTCATCTGACGTGACTGCCTGTTCACTGCTACTGCTTCCACTATACAATAGACCACTTAAGTAGAAACCCTAGTAGATGGTAGAGTACTACAGTGTATAATAGGAGTACAGTACAGTGAATAGTAAGTATAGAGTAGTATACAGTAGTTGGAACATAAAAGTAGAAAAGCATATACGCGTGAATTTCATTAGCTCGGCATAATCGCGGGCTATAGTCTGGAGTGAAATGGTCACTTTTGACCTGCAAGAAAAAAAATGGTCAATCGATATCATTTCTCTACAGTTTTGTTTGAATGAAAATACTATCATTGCTTCAGGATCCTTGGAACCGTCCCTTGGCATTAGAGTCAACTGGGTTCGGTACTTCAACGCAACCTTGTACGCTCCAATCGGGGTGTCTATCTGGCCTACCAGACACGACTGGCAAGCTTCACCTGTATGGGTAAATTTTTTCAAAAAATAATTACTGACCCCAAGGAAAACCCAGAACGACTTTGGCGTACCTAACAGAGAATCATCGGGATCTCCCATGAAGACTCGGTAGCACAGCACGAAGCTGTCGGCACCCTGTTTGCGGGACAGACGGTAAGCGGGTGTGACTCGAGTGATGGAGATGATGGACTTGAGTAGGAGTCCCATTCTGCTGTAAACTGTGTAAGTGATGCGGGGGGTAGGTTCGCAGCCCTCGTTGACGGCCTGGAGCTTCCAGTGCTCTAAAACCAGCGAGTCACCCTCGTTGGTCTTGAGCGAGATCTCGACGCACAGCGGGGAAGCGGCCACGGAGGGAATGTGGCCGTTCAAGGCCTTTTTCGTCTCGTTGGTCACTTCTGGGATATCTTGAATGGCCAGACTGAACTGAAATAACAGAATACACGACAGATATTACAAACAAGTATTGGGGGCATAAAACATAATACTGAATATTACCCAATCATTGCTGGAAGGCATTGCTTTACAAGGAGTCTTCATTTTTTCCCCTAGTCTTGACTGTACGATGATCTGTACCATTTTTAAAGTCAGAAACTTGACAAATTTTTCAAGATCCCGTTTGTCCTGCGGGGAGACTTTCGACATGAACTTGATGGTTTGGGGTTGGGCTACAACTGTACTCGCCATTTCTTGACATAATACATAAAACAGGGCTCGCATAAAGCAAAACTTGGTGCCAAACACTGCTAAAAGCTAGTGGTATAGTGCGATACAATGACACAGCTGCTAGTTGCTTTAACCGGTGTAAACAGGTCGGTTATAACTACTTCTAATACATTTCCTTCATCTTTTTTTTAAATTCGCGACGTAACTTTTGACAACCGAGCTTTCTCTGCCTCAACAGAAGCGCAACTGAAGCTAAGAAGAAATAATATTTCCACAGCTTGAGGCCTACAAAATAGTGGTAAACACGTAAACAAGATTTCTCTGGCCTAGCTGCCTTGTTTTTTTCCCGCAGACGTGACATACCACACGTCGGGTTGAGAGTAAACAGCGACCTTGGTGGGACAGCAACGAGCCTTCCAATGTTATACGGAAAACAAGGCCTACAAAAACTGGTTTCCGACTGTCTGGTAAACCAAACAAAGAAATTATACTAAAATAATAAAATAAACACAATAAAGCAAGGACAAAGACTATTGCTCGACATGGCCACTGTATTGACGGTTAACTGGAACACAAGAGAACTGCCCGCTGAGGAAAAGGAAAAAAGACAAAAGGATTCCAAGAGGAAAGTGTCAAAAGGATCATTCACTGAACAAAATTGCGAAGATAAATCCCACTTTTTTTTTTAGTACTTGAAAGATATTATATGTCTATTTTCCTTCCGGCGGAGAAGTTCCAGGGAAAGCGGTCTGAGGAGCCCCGGCGGCCGCATTCTGTCCCGGCAGAGTGTACTGTGGTCGGAAGTTGGCCAGGTTCAGTCCGGCAAGGTTCAACTGACCGGCACTCAAGCCTACGGGGAACTGGGAACCAAACGACTGAGGAGTGGCCACTTGCTGATTGCCTGAGGTGGTGGCCAGTCGGGAAAGGATGGATCGTTCCGACATCTGCAGACGCTGGGCTACGGGAGGAATGCGCGCCAGAGTGGCCGGGAGTCTGGAAACATCCGATTTCATGTCCGAGAGAAGTTCTTCCAGCTGATTGAGAACCTTGTGTAGGACGGCGTTGGCCGGTTTGTTGCCTGCCAAACTCTCCTTGGACAAGTGCTGATGCGACTCGGCCAAACACTCGACCTCGGCGAATCGGGCGTTGAGAGCCATGGCCGGGTGACTGGGATCCTGGCTTAGGTTAAGGTAAGCGGCGCGCCTTAGCTGCTCCTCAATGACCAGCGCCTGCTCGAGCAACTTGAAGCGCCGGGCCAGGAACTTGTTCTTAATCTCCAGGAAGTTGCCCTTACCCACGTCCATCTTGAAGGGTTCGTTGATGATGGCGTAGCGCATGTCGTTCTGAATGTCCTGCCACCGACCGTAACCGTGGGTGACGATGCCGGCCAAGAGCCAGTAGTCGTGGCGTCGGTGCCAGATTTCCAGTTCGCGTCCGGGAACGGCAGCCTTCTCCTCATTCAGCCACAGCGTATGCAACTCGGTGAAGCCACCATCAGCAATGTTGAACATGAAACGCGTCGGCTCGACTTCTGTGGATTTCGTCTCGGCCTTTACTGGGACAGTCTGGGTGTCGGAAGCCGCGGCCTTTTCGGTCTCTGGTTTCTCCTCTTTGACCGTCACCGGTGCGCCATCTTCAGCCGACTTTTCGGTCGCAGCCGGCTTGCTCTCTTCGGTGACGGCGGCCGAAGACCGAGATGCTGTCGAGGGTCCTGAAGCAGCGGAACTACTCTGAGCAGCAGTGGCGGCGGCATTAGCTGCTGCTGCTGCTGCCGCTGCGGCTTTCTCTTCTATGGCTTTCTCTTTGGCAGCGAGAATCTGCACTGCTTTGGCCGAAATTTCCGGAATGCTGAAGAAGCCGTTGATATGCTCGAACTCGTGGACCTTCTTGCGGATGAGCGACATGATGCCGATGCGAGTGAGGACGTGCTGCCGGTTCAGTCCCTCACGCGGCACACCGTCGGCGAAGGTCTCGGCGTTGTCAGCGCCCGGCTCGCACAGGTGACGCATAAACAGGGAAACGTAGGCCTTGAAGTTGCGTTCCGTCTTGCCACGGAGATCTCGTACCAGCCTAAATCACGTATTACGTAACACGTTAATAATTAATACTTGCTAATAAGTAACAAATTCACGTGATCCTAACTGCACGGTTAACAGGCTATGAATGAATGAAAAAAAAAACTTACCACTGCGTGTTGAAGGCATCTTGGGGTGGCATCCCATAGCGCATGACCGCGTTGAGGAAGGATTTCCTCTGCCTGGCGTTAAAACCCAAGACTTCAATGTTGCCGTTGACTTTAGCCAGCAGCGCTGGCAGCGGTCGACTGCCTTCGTCGCGGCGGTCGGCTCCTCGGCGCTTGCGGCGTCCTCCTTCGTCGCCGCGGTCGTCAAAGTCGTCGTCTTCCTTGTCGTCGTCGGTGCCCCCGGAAAAGTCGGAATTGTAGTCAGAGAGGTTCTCCTGCCATGAGTTGTCGTCGCGTTCGTCCGTAGCGATGTTGTAGTTAATCTACCCGCCCCGGAAAAACAAACAGGGTTAATTGAATACCATTTAACACTTAACATAGCACGAATTCAAAATTGTTATTTCTATTGATATATGTGTCCAATGGCGCTGTACGAAGAGTACCTGCTTCCTAATACGCTTTCCTTTGCCAAGCGACCTGGCCAAATCTTCCTGCTGCTGCTCATAATGGTGCCTGAGCAGCTTCTCCCAATAAGCGGGATCCGTGTTCTCGGCTTCCTGCTTAATAATTTCCGTCTCTTCTTCCTCTTCGTCCTCTCCCTCCTTGGTGGCGTAGGAGGCCACTTTGAAGGAGGACAAGTACTCGTTGGACCAGCTCTCCTTCTGCTCGATGCCCTCTTTGGAACGATCCAGCAGACTTTCCACGGCCACGTCGTCGTAGTGAATGGCTTCCTCTTCTTTGCCTAACGGAATTAAATAAAACATTAGCCGAACCGTTGTGAATAGTAGTGCATGACTAGACTATTGAACCTTCATCTTTAAAGAGTTCCTCAGTGCCGAACTTGAGAATATCGTCGAGTTCTTGCTTCGAGAAGGCTCCCTTGGCTCCCATTCCGGGTCTGACCACCAAGTGGGTCAACATCATCTTCTTTTTGGCTGCCTGGGTGACGCGCTCCTCCACCGAGCCTCGAGTCACGAAGCGGTAAATCATTACTTTGTTCTCCTGACCGATACGGTGAGCACGAGAGAAGGCCTGAATATCGTTGTGAGGGTTCCAATCAGAGTCGTAGATGATAACCTGAAATTTCAGATATAATCAAAATATGAAAACTATGATTGATTTTTATAACAACTGCACGCCTTGATACCGTATCAGCAGTGGCCAAGTTGATTCCTAGACCTCCCGCTCTGGTTGAAAGGAGAAACACAAACTGTTGGGCGCCAGGGGCGTTGAAGCGATCGATCGCGTCCTGACGCAAGGACCCCGTGATTCCACCGTCGATCCTCTCGTACTTGTAACCTTCGCCTTCCAGGAAATCTTCCAACAGGTCAAGCATTTTGGTCATCTGTGAAAAGATCAAAACTCGGTGGCCCTGTTCTTTGAGTTTGCGCAGCATCTTTTGCAGCAGGATCAACTTGCCGGAGGTTTTAACCAGGGCGTTGACTTCGTAAAGTCCGTTGGGTGTTGCTGGCGCCTCCTGCGCCGCTGCCGGGAAGAGATACGGGTGGTTGCAGCACTTCTTCAAGTCCATGACAATGTTGAGGAGCGACACTTGGCTGCCGCTGCCCTTGGAGTTGAGGGCTTCGTAGTTGCGGGTCAGGATGTACTTGTAGTACTTCTTCTGCATGGGCGAAAGCTCCACTCGGACGATAAACTCGGACTTGGAGGGCATGTTCTTCAGCACGTCGGCTTTGAGACGACGCAGCATGTGAGGACCCAACATATCGTGCAGCCGCTTGACTTGTTCTTCCTTGGCCAAGTCGGCGAATTCGTTCTGGAAGGCGTTCAAGTCCCTAAACTTGTCGGGACACAGAAAATTGAGCAAGTGGAACAGTTCCTCCAGGTTGTTTTGCAGCGGGGTTCCGGTGAGCAGCAGCTTGTAGTTGATCCTGTACGAGGTGAGGATGCGGAAAAACTTGGACTGATTGTTCTTGAGGCGATGGGCTTCGTCGACTACCAGAACGGCCCACTCGATGGAGGAGAGGGTGGGCGCGTCGATGGAGACCAACTCGTAGCTGGTGAGCAACACGTTGAACTTGACCGACGAAGAGCGGATCTTGCAGGCGGTCTTGCCACCGCGGACGGCGCCCTCTTCAAACGAGAGTTCGTGTTCGCGAATCACCTGGCGCGAGTCCTTGTCACCCACGTAGGTGACAACGTAAAAGTCCTTGGCCCACGTTTCGAACTCGCGCTCCCAGTTGATGATGGTCGACAGGGGGACGCAGACCAGGAAGGGTCCGCGACAATGGCCCTCTTTGTACAGCGAATATAGAAAAGTGATGGTCTGGATGGTTTTGCCCAAACCCATTTCGTCGGCCAAAATTGTGTCGATGCCCTGCGTACAAGCCAGTCTTAATACCTTATCGACTCATCTTACAATCTTTACAGCTTACGTACATCGCACTTTGCTTTAAATACTATTATAGAAAAATATCTGCTAGTTGCTCATGATGACGACGACAGTGTACCTGTCCCCAGGAGTAACGGAGCCAGTTGAGGCCTTCCATCTGATAAGGATGCAGAGCCATTCCGGATTCGGACACGTAATCGGGCTGGCGCTCCCACTTGCGGTTCAGATTGGTCAGCGGTTTCTCTGGTGGAGGGTTATAGCGACGCGGTGTGTCGCGTTGTTCGTCGTCCGTGTTGTCCTTGGCCTTGGATTTCTTGTGACTCTTGCCTTTGCTCTTCTTTTTGGGCACATCGGCGCCACAGGCGGCACGCAGGTCGTAATACTCGTCAATGGCTTGCTTCAACCCTGCCAAATAAATCCCCAGGGGTTATTATTTTAAACTCGATGATTCACCTTGAAATAATTTCCCTACCAGGAATATCAGCATTCTCGTCTTCCCAGGAAGCTTCATCGTAATTCAACTCTCTCCACTTGGTGAGATATTCGGTGGTGCCGTCCTTGAGCACCCTGTGATTGACCACTCGGTGGACCACCAGCCATTCGGGTCGCACGCCAAAGCGGTAATACTTATCCTCGAGGCCCAAATCGCCGTCGATCTTCTTCTTCTGGTACTTTCTAGACGAGCTGTTGGGTCCCATACAACCGGTGGTTTCCGCCACTTCCCCGGGTTCTTCTTCTCCATCGCCCTTCTTCTTTCGCGGTTTTCTTGAAACTCCTGCTTACATTTTTATATATAAAAATTAGCACACCAAGAAGAAAATTTAAAAAGAATTAGTTATTAACCGTCATCTTCGTCCGCATCCTCAAGACGAGGAGGTTCCTCCATATCATTCTTGCGCGTGTAGTGACGGTACATTTGCGTGTGGAAGACATCGAGCTGGAGTTCGCTAATCCAGGTGCAGTGCCAGTATGATCTACCGACGAACTTGACGAAAAATTCACGCTGTCGAGGCGGGGGTTTCTTCGGTGACGACGTTCCTTCGCCGTCTTTCTTCTCAACCAGTGGCTGTTCCACCCAGCGCCACGTCATGATGCGGTCCACTTTACCCAGCAACGGTCTGACGGAGCAGCGCGGGCACTTCCAGTCGCCGTCGGGAATGTCACTCAGCGGGGGATTCAAGCAGAACGTGTGATAGGCCGACGGGCAGGAGTCGCAGCAGAGCAGCTCGCCGCCGTCCTTGCAAACCCGGCAGAACTCGTTGTGCTCGTCACCTTCGTCATCACTGCCAGCCGCTTTTCCCTCGGTAGCCGAAGCGGAAATGCCGTGGTCCTCGCAGTGGGGACACGACCAGCGACCCTCAGGTGCTTCTTCCAGCTCGGGCTCGAGACAAACCTGTTCATTCCAATGGTAAACGTCAATCGTTGAATATGACATGGCTGTATGATACACTGGACAGACAAATCTAACATGGTTACGGTTTTGGAAAAGGTCGTTTACCAAGTGATAGGCTCGAGGGCAAGTATCGCAGAGGATGATCTCGCCTCCCTGCTGGCACACTTCGCAGTAATCCTGGTGATCGGTTTCATAGCCGCCCTCCTCCGAAGGAAACTTGGCTGTGGTCCTTGTCTTTTTGGTCTTTTTCTTGTTCTTGTCGCCGATTTTCGTCTTAGCCTTCTTGCGGGGAACGCTGGGTGTGTCGTCAGCTTTCTCCGTCAGCTTCGACGCCTCCTCCGCTTCCTAATCAGTCAATCAGATTGATGACTTAGCACTTAAGCAGAGAATGCGAGTAAGGGGTCTTCGGGGCCAGAACTTACCTGAAGCATTTGTTCAAATTCTGCATCTGAATCCTTTTCGTTCGCACTCCAGTCTTCCGAACTGGCTCTCTTTCTCTTCCCCAATTTGATTTTCAGGGTGGGCACAGTCTGCAGACGAATAACATAAATTAATTGTAGAACCCAATGTCAAAACCATATAATTTAAGAGGGAAAACATCAGAAAGGACGAGAGTATCATTACCTTGCCCCTGGCTTTGGGAGTGGCTGTCGAGGTTCTCTTGCGACCTCGTTTTCTGCGACCCTGGTCCTCGTCATCGTCATCATCCAGAGGCTCTGAGTCCTCCCTGTACGCGGAACGACTGCTGCGGAGCGGACGCGAGGAGGCACCCGACTCGGCTGGAGTTTCGTCATCGCCTACGTCCTTCTCCTCGAGCTGGGCCGAGAACTCTCGCCATTTGGCTGCTACTAACATCATTAATTTGGACATTGGAACCTGTAAACACGAAAACGGTTATTCATTTACCGTAAATGAACCCTGTTTTTCAAGACATGCCTTGGGGTTTTCCTTCTGGAGCATCGGCCTCACGTGCTGCTGGAAGAGTTTGTAGTTGGTGAGGTTCTCGTAATCAGCGTCAGTGAAACGCAAGTCGACGTCTTGAAGACCGAACGACATGCAGACTTCTGCCACGCTGGGCATGGCGGGGTCGCTGGTGTTCTCACCAACCTCTTGAATGGCTGCCGACCTCGTCTTCTGCCTCTTCTTGCCGCACACGTCACTTTGTTCCTCGTCCATGTCGCTGTCGTCGGCTTTCTTCTTCTTTTTCTTCTTTTTGCTCTTCTTTTCGTCGCTGCGTGACTTGTGCTTCTTGGACTTTTTCTTCTTCTTAGCCGAACCACCTTCTGGCTCAAAATCGTCATCGTCGTGCTCGGAACCCAGCATGGAATGGTCCTCGTCCTCGTAACCACCGCCCTTGACCACCTCATCCTCATCCCCTTCCTCAACCTCACTGTCGTCACCTAATGTTTACATACAAACAAATATTTAGCCAAGTATATAACAATATAATTTAATTAAGCGCTCCCCAAATTATCCAATACAGAATGAAAAAAGGTGAATGACAAATACAGCTCGAGGGCGTCACTAGAAACGGTTGCACAATACAATAGTATTTAGAAAAAATCACAATAAGATCACGATGAGATTTGATGAAGCATTATCTCACCTAACGCTGCAGCAGCCTCCGGATCGTTAGATGCCATTGCACCACAGTAAGCTTAACAAGGTATGTAAATCTAGTCTTAATAATTTCCAAGAAATCCTAATATATCTGAATGGAAAAGGTGGAGGACGAACAATTCCGCCTCTGTTGCTCTCATTCAGCCGGTGATCCCGACTGCAACGCCATGATGCTTCCAGTGGACGTTTCCACAACCACAAGTACCATGGCAACCGTTATTTATTGGTATTCAAACTGAAGCATTCATTGTCCCAAGTCATGCCGAACCAGCTTAAATTAAGGTATTTTTTTATTTCGCATTCTTTTTAATTATTAAAATAATACTTAATGAATTGTCTTAAAGCGCGATGCGAGAAGCAGCAGTAAGAGATTTGTATCGACATAAAATGGCGCGAAGGTCGTTTGGTTTACCCAAGGGACCACTGCCAGATCCTGGCAATTTCCTCCGTAAGGGAAATGGGATCCAAACTCAAGAGAAACGTATTCCTATTCAAATGATTGTCATATTAACTGTGGTTGGTTTTAATTCATATTCATAAATAAAGAGTTAGTGATGGCATCCAAGAGTTGTACTACAGGAGCGAGAAAACCACCAGTTCCTCGTCGAAATGAGAATTCATCGAAATGTCTCAAAGCTGAATTGAATTACGTCTTATGGAATAAGAAGCTTTCGAGGAGCATGGCAACTCCGCATGTCAAAAAGCAGCGCCTCGTCGATAACAAAGACGGACACACGATCGATATCCCGACTTCCGGTTTGGTGCCGCGCTACACTTTCAAACCGGTAAACATGACAAACGAACAGATAAATAGAGGCGCAAAGTGCTTGATTTTGACCTCACCTGAAATTTACAATCTGTGTACACCATCATTCGAAGAATCAGATGACGAGTTAACGTTTCTGATTTTTTTCAATGCAGTAAGCTCAAAATATACCAACTAAACCCCTTATATCTTTAATTTGCTTAAAATTGTAAGGTGTAAGAGCCCTTGGTGTATCGTGGAACCACCTCGAACTGCAAATTATTAAAATTTAAGGAACGCTCGGCGATTTCTTGTAAAATACTCATACTTTTTTGACGTTTTTCTGATCATTTGTCAGACGTTTGGAAAAGTCCCGGCATACTTGTTAAAACAACAACCAGAAACACAGTACAAGTCGACCCACGAAGATGCGAGTCAACTGGGACACACCGAGCTGTCAACTGAAGAATGCCCATCTCCTCGCAGTCAGAGTCTTCAGGTTGTTCCAAAACGCAGTTCTTTCTATTCCATATCTTGATATCATACTAGCAAATTTGTCCTGCAGGAACTAAAGGAACGCTGGGCTACACTGGAAGCTCAGCTGCAGCGAGTCTCCTTTGCCAGGCCCGAGAAACGCGACGCCATTGAGGACGACATACTGCTCATCGAATCCAGCATTAAACAACTACTGTCCCATTAAGGAAGAAACTGTTTATTTCCCGTAAAAAAGGAGAAACTAAGTAAACAAACAAACAAAGGGCTCAAGCACAAGGAATCGAATGACGCACAATTGTTCAAAAAACGTAAGAAAAAACGGGGCAGTTTTCCCATTCAAAACAAAGCCAATCTTGAAAAACATGGGGCTGGTACATGCCAGTGCCAGAGAATGACGTCAGCTTGCCGACAATAACGCGTGTGACTGTGAGCAAACTTTCCTTGTCAGAGATCCACAGAAATAAAGCCGGACAGAAAATCAATTCCAGAAAATACATAAACCATAGTAGTTTTAAAAAAGTGGAAAACAGAAAATAACGGAGAATAACAAAGAGGCTAACGTCTAACGGAGGCACTACTTGCAAAATAAGTAATGTTAATACCGGAACCTTACAACAAGAGAAAACACGCTTCCACACACACACACACACACTCACAACTTACACGGAGAGACGAGCACAAACACTCGTCGCACAAACTGATAACGCGCGTACACACACACTACATCGGAACACTTCAATTCCGATATTTACAAATACAAATGTTGAGTTTTATCGCGGAGGAAATAAAGGATCGCCCTCTCGTCTGGCTGCTGCTGAGCTGGCCGTTGTAGCTCCACCCCCGGAAGCATTCGACGATGACGCTGACAAATGGGCAGTGAGGGGAGGTGGCGAAATCATCTGGTAGACCGGGTACTGATGCTGCTGCGACGGGGTAGCCGTGCTCCTCAACACTTCCGGGGTGGAGGAGGCACTGCGTAACACTGTCGGAGGTCTACCTTCGGCAAAAAGAGTTGTTCCGGGTGGCAAGTTGGGCAAACTGAGCGGATAACCAGACCTAAGATTGAAAGATCTCGTTACACGAACACCCCTGCTGAGTCCAGGTTATTAGATGGTGTGTCTTACCTGGAGGAGGTTTGGACGGAGTTGCGTGAGGCTGAGGCCGGCGTGGTTAACGAGTAAGGGCTGGGGTAGTCGGAGGATAAACCGTTCTCCAGGGGAGTGATGTGACCTGAGTTGCGACTGGTGCTGACCGGATGCGGTGAACTGCGGTCCGGCAGCGAAGGGTTGCTGCTGCTGCTGCTATTCATAGGGATGGAGAGACGGGCATTTACGGCCAACAGGTGATCCCTCCGCCGTCTCAGATTGGCTACCGAATCTTCCAGTCTCATGTTCTCCTGGCGCAGGTTGTGCAGGCAGGAGAGCAGCGACGCGACTGTGTTAAACGGAGAACAAAGATCGTTGATCAATTAGTAACAAGTAAAGAAGCTATTAAGTATTACTGTCGAAATGTTGCGCCTGCTCCATGAGAAACTGGCTGCCTTGTTCCCACTGTCTCTCCAGAAGCTGCTCCAGACTGTGCGGGAATACGCCGGAGCTGCTGCTGGCGCTGCTGCTGCTGCTCTCGACCGCTTTCACCTGGGGCGATACGGGTCTTCTAGGGAAGGGGACGCCGGTTAGTGTGTTTGAAGGTACTGGCGAGGATATCTCATGCTGCGCTGGTTCTGCTTCGGAACTGAGGGCGTCGGTCAGGGCTTGAGGTAGTGACGAGGCGGGGTTCAGCTGGCTTCCCAGCATATGAGAAGCATAAAGAGCGTTTTGCGCCACTCGGGCGGCGGGTATTACCTGGGAGACACAAGTACAACAGTCGAGCAAAGTTTCCTCTAGAATACAGCAACAGAGGTTAGGTGAGATAAGAATAATTACCTCGGTGCTTGACCGAAGCGGCTTTTTTCTCCGCTTGGACTCGTTACCCACTTCTGAGCAGGGGCTGCTGGGTGGTGAGTCGGGTGCCACCGGAGGCAATGACGATTTCGGAGGTCTTCCGCACCTTTTGACCTTCTTGGTGACGGTGTTGGCGCTTTCTTCCGGTACGCTGCACCGGTTTGCCGTGCTGAAGAGAAGCTGCGGCTGTTCGGCCGCCAGAGTCTTGGTCTGCGGGGGAGTCGACGTGACCGGCAGACGCAGTGAGACGGGAATTGACACTGGAAGGCTGGAGACTATCACCGACGCCTGCTGCTCTGTCTTCACGATGGAAACCTGCGGAAAAAATCCACTCATTTCTGCAACTGTCAGATTTTAGGAGGTGACGTTACCTGGGAGGACTCTAAACTTTCCCTGGTCTCTTGCGGGGCGTTCTCCGCGGCACTCGATGCCACTGCATCCGCTTCATGGTCGGGGGAGCCTGACGTGACCTGAACTCCCCTGCGTTTGGAACCCGGTGTCCTTTCAGGCTGACTGGAACTTCTGGAGCTGGTCATTTCTTCCTTGATGACGACCGCGTCAAACTTCGCTTCACCCTCGACCCCTCTGCTGGGCGCCCGTGGTCCCGGCACCAAGCCCACGCCAGCCAGCACATTTGTAAAGGGATTGACTTCATTCTTAGTGGTCTTCTCATTACTTTCAGGTGGCTGCTGCTGCTGAGCTTCCATAATGACGCTCTTGGAGGTAGACTTGCGCCCCGGTTTACGCTTACCATGCTGCTTCTCCCGGCTGCCGTTACCCGCGCTACTGCTGGTTGTTCCGCCCGAGCTGCTGTTTTGATGCTGCTGCTGCTGCTGCTGTTGGGACTCCACAGGCCATGAAGAGAGCGCTGTCTTCTCGGGTGTCGAATCTGGCGTCCCTCCCAACGCGGGCAGCGGCTTAAAGGCCGGTATTGTTTTCAAGTGCGCTCCCTTTTTCTGCCAAACAAGGGGCTGTTTTACTCGACTCGCATTTCAAGGGAAGGAATCTTACCAGTTTCGCGTAATGGTGCTGACAGTAACCACAGTACTTGACGTTGTCCATGTAGTTGCCGGCCTCCTCGCAGAGCAGACCCAGACTCTGGGCGCATGTCACGTGGAAGTGATGCTTGCAGCCCAACTTGTTGCATTGCATGCATGCTCCAATGTGCGCCTTGGCTTCGTTTCCCTGCTCTTCGCAGATGTAGCACGCCTGTGTCAAACCATTTGTCTTGATATTGTTATTAGGGAAGGTTACTTTTGTGAACCGTACCTTGTTGAATCTCTCAGAGGGTACGAGTCCCAGGATGATGGGTTCCATGGTGGTGACGTTTCCAAAACGAACTTCGGGAATGTAGAGGGCACACACCACGTGGGCCCAACTACCGCCATCCGTCCTCTTCAGCGCTCCATCCTTACTGGGGCACAACTCACAGCGTACCCTTGCCGCCCGCTCCTGAGACTCGCATTTGCGACAGAACCAAGGTCCGGACGGTACGCTGACTATTCCGTAACAGGCTGCAAAAGTTTGGGGGAAAAAACAGAGCGAAACGATGAAGAACGGTGGATGAGGAAAACGCGCGCTAGTCTATTCGTACCTTGGTGAACAGCAACAGTGCATCCCTGTCCGTCACAGTAAACAAGGGGGTTCTCGGTCCAGCCCCTTTCATCGGAGCAGACACAGCAGCCTCCCAGCATCTCCTTCATTACCGCCAAACTTACCCAGGGAATAAAAATACCGTCCTTTTCCCTTGAAGAAAAGACGCTAACACTTCATCTTCTGCTCGGCATCCAAAACGAGATGAGGATCGGACTTCGTGGCTTCAAAAAGGAAACTAGAATCTCGGCACTCTTCACGGGCCACGGGAGTCGTCACATAACACCGAGCGGACCCGGAGCCGTCCTTTAACGAAGCCTGAAAGCGTTTTTCTGTCTTCTCCACGTTCTGTCCGCTTAGGCAGCCCAAGTCGGCTTAGTAAAACGGCAGTGCTAGTGACATCTACCAAATTGGCTTTTATGGAACGCCATGGAAGGTGGCGCTAGTACCTAGCCAACAGCCATTACCGGTTTCCATTAGGCGAACTGAACGGACGGTCAGTCCTTCCTTGTTCAGGGACGGCTTAGTCAAATCTTTGACGGCAGGTTTAGCGTCACCTGGAGGATGACGCAAGTACTAGTGAATGTGTTTGTAACTAACGTAATAAAAAATGAAACACATAATATTTACATGGATTTTAACAAGATGTGCTGCAGTTATAATACGATTTACTGCCTTCACCAGGAATGTTATATCAATATTATTAATGAATGTATATTTTCCTTTAGTTTCATTTCAAGTTGTGATTTTCTGTTCCTCGATGGCGTGACGGAGGTTTTCAACGATGCTGTCCTACTGCCTACCGTGCAATGAGGTTCAAGGGCCTTGCCTATCTGGTGGTCCATCACCGCCTTGCGCCACTGAGTGCGTAAACAGCTGAGAATTGTTACGTTGTTTTCTTCTTCACTCTCGTCACAGTGCGCACATCGCCCTGCGTAACGATAAACAACGTTCCCGCATTGCTGAACCAGATTGTTAGACGAACCCAAAGTTCTCCTTCTCGAAACCCAGGCTCACCTATATCGTTTGTATTTCATTCATCACTGCCGCCACCTCCAATGGCCTCACGCGTAAGTACCATTTTCCCTTTTATAGTAAATTGGAGGTGATTCAAAACGAAAATATTGGCTATTATGTTACTTTATTGTAGCTATTGTCCCGTCGCCGTGTTTTCCTCTTTGGAAAGACCCTTCAGGTTTATGCCAGAACTGTAACCCACCCCCTGGAAGAGTGCTCGAGGGCTTTTTCATCTCAAGGGGGAGCAGGGGACAAGAGCCAGCCCCACAAAGTTATCTTGCTAGATGAAGGAGTTGATACAAGTATGGACCGTTTGCTTGTCAGTTTGTTAACTCAAACAAAAAATAATGTATCCTTGTTCACTACAGGTGTAACAATCTGGCCAGACCCCAATCTAGGTCTTCTTGGTCCTCAGGACCAGCGGCTGCCTTTACCAGGCAATGTCGGCTTCTCGCACAGGTTGCGAGTGACTCCCGTGTTCCCCGCCATCAAACTACCGGAGAGGGACGTAGATCTCTTTCACAAGGCAACGAATTACGAGAGACAGGCCGCCATCCTCCAGCAGCACTCGGCCGTGGCTGCTGAAGAGGACCTGGGACCATTACGAGAGGAAGACGTGGACCAACTGCTCGGGGACATGCCCAAGGCCTCAGACATTCTCGAGTGTGTGGCGCAGGAGTGCCCACACCTGGTCCGCAAGGACTTCCAAGATCTGTTTCCCGGGCGAGATATCACCAATAGTTCCTTGACCGTGGTAACCCTGACTCAGAAGACGGCAAATGACATGACGGGTTGGAACGAGGCCGTAGAACTGGAAAGGGAAGAACTTACTGCCTGTGTAAGTTTCACGATTTGTACCCAGTGAGCCACGTTCTGATCGTTCCAATATTATCTTCATAGTTTATTGATGCTGCAAAAGAATTGTGTTCCCAGCTGGCTGACGCTGGTTATTGGGCCGATTTTATCGACCCTTCTTCGGGCCGCCCCTTCTTGGGACCGTTCACTAACGCCACGCTTTTCGAGACGGACGAACGGTACCGCTACATGGGTTTCTCCATTGAAGACCTGGGTTGCTGCAAAGTCATTTCGCACCGCACTTGGGGCACTCATAGTTTTGTTGGTAAGTACTCAAGTTGGTTTTACACAGAGTCAAGATTTGACTGTTTTGGTTCAACAGGTTGTATCTTCACCAATGCGCCAGTGGACAGCGATACATTGAGTGGTGTCCTTCTTCGCCACAAGGAAGGCAAAGCTTGGCCGAATAACTAAAACCGAATTGTAAAATTTCCTTGTAGAAAGACGTACGAAACAATGTGTTTGTCTTCTTTATCTCTAAAGGGTTTATTCATGCCAGTGGAATATGAAGAGATTAAAAAAGAACCAAAAGACAAAAAACCGAAAAGCGTTCAGTTGATAATATCAGCTTTGTGTAAGGCAGAAAACGAGAGATTTCTAGCATAGATTCTCTTCCTGAAAGTAATTTGCATCAAGGACTAGACAATAACCAAGAGGGGAAAAAGAGCATTGGCGAGATAATTCATGTGTTCAGAATAAGATGAAGATAAGACAAGGCACTTTGTTTGCTTCGTCGCGCGTTAAACTCGAGTACAATCTTCCAAGTTGGCTACGCTGGAGATGAGATGGGCCGCGGCGCGAGCGACGTCCCAGCCGCTCAGGTAAAGCGCCTCGGTCAGAATCGCTGCCTGCCCGGTCAAAGTAGGATGAGACGCAGCCAGCAGATAGCGTAGCTTCACCAACTTGATTGCCTTGTGCACGTCCCATTCGGTCTCATCGAGAGCCGTGACGCACTCCGATGGCGAAGCTTTCTCCTTCACAAGCACCTATTCCGGAAAATAAAATAAATTACTTGGTTTACGGAGGAAACAGAAGTATCTGATCGATTCAGAAGAACGGGGTCAACGGTTGTAATGTCCATGACTCGAGTGATCGTCGATGATACGCGGGCCAAAGTTGAATCGAGTTGAGTCAAAAAGACTAGCTCGAGTGGCGAGTCAAATCTCGCGTCAGTCAATTTGCAAAATAGCGAGTCGAGTCGAGTCATTTAACACAAGAGACCAAGTCTCGTTGACTGACTTGATTCAATAGTCAAAGAAGGTGAAACCTTTTGCATGATGCGAACTTCGTCCGAGTCGGTGCCCTGCGCCGGTCCTCGAGTGCGCTTCGAATTGGGTCGATCGCAGGCGAACTCGAGCAGGTCCTCGCACGACACGTGATCGCGGCTCTGCAGCAGACTGGGCGCCGCCGAGCTATCCGCCTCCTCCATCTGATCCAAGGCGTCCAATTCGGAAGCTATCTGACTATCGTAGCTGTCGTCCAGATTGCACACGCGCGGCGGTTTGGCCGGGGGCATCGGGTCATCACCCTGTGGGGAGAGAGGAGAGCCCGGCATGAGCAGCGGATGTCTGCGCTGGTGTCGCGGCTTGTTACTGGGGACGGTCACCCTGCTGCGGTCGCGCGGGGGCAGCGGTAGTGGATTACCGTCGGACCCGTACTCCGTCACCCAGGAGGCATCGTCCGCTTGCTGGTTGTAGTGGTTAAAATTGGAGTTTTCGATGACCAAAGGACTCGGCTTGTTTATGACCCGCGGCTTGGGGGAGACGGGCGGCGGTCCCAGCTTGGAGCGATCCGAGCGAAGGGTTGAAGTGTCAGTCACGTCCTGCAAGGCAGAAGATGAGAACATCCTGGATATCAAAAGTGTACAAATGATTTTACCTTGTCCCGAACGGTGGACAACGTATGCTTATTGCCCCTTATCTTGGGTCGGACGACAGTGAGTCCCCCAGTGCGCAGCATCCGCAGCGGGTTCGATTCTTCGGGCTCAGGTGTGAAGCTCTCCAGAACGGGCTTCTCGATCAGCGAGTTGTAAGCTTCCTTGGCCTCTTCTGACAGGTTCGACTTCGAAGAGGAGTGAACAATAGTTAACTGAAGGAATTCAACTTAGACAGGGATCAGTTTTTACTTGTATATCGGGAATGGAAGCCGCCTGTTCGGCGAAATGCCTCCTCTCATGTTTGGGACTGGTTTTGCTGCTGAACCTAAAGGAGAACTTCCTCTTTGAGGGTGACGACGGTGTCCGGGGCGAATCGAGAGTCAGCGTCGACACGGCGGCCACAGCCTGGTCCAGAAGATCCGAGCTCTTCGAGTCCAGCTCCAGCATGGAGCGACTGGCCAGTTCATTTGCCATGGCGATGGCTTGGTCCAAGGTGCGCTGATCCGAAGCCGAGATGGGTTTAACCGTGGCGGCGTGCTTCTTGCGCAGGGTGTCCTTCAGAGTACCGCGCTTGCTGCCCGGCTGGCTGGGCGGCGGGGAGAAGTCGTCGAGACTGCTGGAGCAAGCCGCACCGGCGCCGTCTCCTCCCAACGCTTTTAACACCTAATCAATTCAAAATATGTTTTATTCATCTTTCTATATATTGATTACTTTTATGTTTGAGAATACCTCATCCATGAGACTGGGCCCCAAATCAAAACCGGGGCTCTCAGTAACCTCCTCGTCACTAATCTCGTGATACTCGTGAGGATCGAGCGGCGCGGTTTTTAAAGAGGGTTTTGGAGGGCCAATAAGGGGCGTGCTTCCGCTGGTAAAGAAGCCGGGAGTAGCTGGAGCAGAATTTCCGTCCCGGTCGCTGGCTGTATCCGACCAGTTGTGATCTGCGAAACCGTATTATCTATAAGGTGCAATCTCAGAAAAAAAAGACCGAAGTGATAATTATACCAGCAGCAGGCCCGGTTCTACCCAGGTCACCAGCTCGAGCCAAGAGCGGGGCCCGGTCCGACACATCCGACGAGGCGCTGGTGATGGAGAAGGCAGACGAAGGTCCGCACAGGGGCGACGAAGAATCGGAAGCGGCTCCTCCGGCGCCGGCAGTTCCTTGGTCGTCTTGAGGCTTGTACGGGGCGACGACTTGTTTGGGCAGCTGGTGATACTTGTCGGCCAGGAAGGAGACGTCGCCGAAGTAGGCACCGTCCAGCCCGACGTGGCCCGTGTGTTTCAAGTCTCCCTGTGGCGAGCTGATCATGTCGGTGCGCAGTCGCCGTTTCGACGTGTACGCGTTCTTTCCGTCTGGAATCGTTTCGACTTTCAGTAATATGCATCATTTTATTTCTACTTTAACTATAGACCATCAAGTACAGAAATGATGCTATTTAGAAAGAGGTTAATTGGTCGGCTATAATGAAAGCAAACGGACCTCCACGAGTGAACTGTTGACGCACGGACGGCAGAATGCCGCCCAGGTAGGCCACCGTGTGCACGGGATTGAAGAGTCCCGTCTTGCCATTGTTGAGGACGCCCTTCCAGAAGTTTGGCACTTCAGGAGCCGCTCTGAAATACCAATAGCTCTCACTTAGGACATCTCCTCACTTGAAATCAGCTTTACCTTTTGTCCAGCACCGTAATGATGTCGCCGACTTTGTAACCGAGCAAATCGCGCCTAGTCTTATCGTCGACGCAGTCTTCGACGGCCTGCACTTGTTCAGGTTTACACTGATAAGAAAGAGATTTTTCACAAACAACTGCCAAACTAGGAGGACTAATTTGATAGGCCAAAAAGAGATTCGATGGTCGAAAAGCATACCTCGGGCAACAGAGTCATCATGTCGTGGAATCTGGGTCGTTTGTGAGGTTCGTGCTGCCAGCACTTGAGCATCAGCGAATAATAGTCCTTGGGACACGCGTCCGGTTGTTCCAGTCTTTGATAGTTGGGTTCGTCTATGGCTTCGAGGATCTGCTGCCCTGTCAACGCTGCCCATGGTTGGAATCCATAGCTATTTGAGGCAAATCAAATAGTTTTTCATAAAAAACTATCAATTGAAACTAACTAGAATTACCTAAACATTTCCCAGAGAGTGACTCCAAAGGCCCAGACGTCCGAGGCCGACGTGAACCTGAGGTAATTGATACATTCGGGGGCGCACCAGGCGATGGGTAACTTGAGATTGACGTTGAAATTGGTCTGGTAGTAGTCCTTTCCCACGCCGAGCGCCCGCGACAGGCCGAAATCCGAAATCTTGATCTTGTTTTTCGTAAAAACAAGAATATTTCGGGCCGCCAAATCTCTGTTTAAAGTAATCAAAACAGACAGGTTACCTAATAACGCTGTAGCTGAAGAAGAGAGGATAGTTTAACAACCTGTGAATGAGCCTCTTCGATTCGAGGTACTGCATCCCGTCGCAGATCTGAATGGCAAAGTCGCACAACGAGGGTACGGGGAAACTGGCCCGAAGGGCCGGTTCCTTCAGGCACTCGAGTAGAGACCGGAGCGGAGCCAGCTCGGTGACCAGCATGAGGGAACTGGTGTCGAGCACCACGCCGTAGAGTCGGACGATGTGCTCGTGGTCGATGGTGTGCATGATGGCCGCTTCTTTGAGAAACTCCATGGGATTGTTCTGCATTCGTTCCTTGCTAAGGCACTTGATGGCCACCTGAATCTGTTAACCCAAAGTCAATGGACAGTTAACGACAGCCAGGGTAAGAAAACACTGAGACGGAAATGTACCCGCTGGCCGTCTTCGTCCGTCCAGACGCCCTGCTGGACAACACCAAACTCTCCGACCCCCAGCTCCTTGTTGACGACTATGGCCTCGGCGGGGATGATGTGTTTACTGGGCACTTTGATGCCGTGCGACTTGTCCCGTTGAAACTCATCAGGAAGGAGCACGGCCGTGGCAGAAGCGTCGTCTTTGCGTGACTTGATAATCTGCAACAGAATCAAGTTAAACTGAGGGTGTGTTCCTGTCGACAAAGTCAGTCGTTTTCCTTACATTTTTAAATTTATACAAGTAGTTTTGCGGGCAGTGCTTGTGGAAAAATTTTCTGAGGCGTCTGACTTCGGGTCTGGAGAGTCCCACCTGGACGAAGTCCTCATCGGTGGCGTACTTGATCTGTTGCACGTTGTTGATCTTGAGTTCATTCTTGAAGGCGCTATAATACTGCTGCAGCTCGGCTTCAATGAGGAACTCGTAGAGGCCCAGGCCTTTGCCCTGAACAACGGAATTATGCGGCATTTTCGGTCTGTAACTTCCAACCGGACCTGCGGACAAACACACAAACAAGCAGAAGTATTTATAATGACTCGAGATCAAACAACACACCGGACAGATAATGGTTCAGTTAAATGCAGTATTTAAAGGGTTTAAACCTTTTAAAACGGACGAGAAAATCAGCAAACAGATTGCGAGTGTGATATGTTACAAAGACAGGCTGACGTTAGCCAAGTTGAGGAAAAAAACGGTAAAAAAATAAGTGCAGCTGCATTTCTTTACGACCGCGCTCAAGAGAGGAAAACCATCCCCCCACAGTCATCTCCAAGGTCAGCCCCAACAGTCTTACGGATCCAATTACTCTTCCCAAGGAAACGGTTACTAAATAACGATTCGTCAATCGTAACGATGTACAATTCTCGTTAGATTCAAATCCTAAATGGCTGGCTAAAATTATTAAAATTAAATAATGTTTACTCGGCGAAGCCTGCTAGTGAATGTTCGTTTACCATTCACTGTCATATGATTACTTGATCATGAAGCGGTTTATACCTGTCGTGCCGTGTATCTACCCGCGAGACCATATAAGATGTTTGGTCGATTGCTGCAACTGCAAGTAATCGATTGCACTGGTGCACGTGCATGTTATAATATGTAAATAAAATGGCCCCACACATAAAATACCGTTACGCAATGCTTTCACTGTTATATGCCTCGGGGCGCGGGGTAATCTACATTAAGGAATTCACATCAATAAACTATATTCCTTTACATAATAATTTGATTCAAGTTGGGCTGGATCAAAGAAGCATTGAACTTTATTACTCACCACATTTTGTCTACAATGGAAGTTAATCCCCCAATCTCCTTTTTATATTCGTGTGCTTATTAACCTCTTCGATTCAATATAAATTATAATTATGATGGCTAGTCCATTCCAGTGGTTTATCTGGATTATAAATATACGCAATGAAAGGACCCGTGACGAGCACATAGTGACATCCGGTTATTTTTTGACAAACTGCCGCTTTTCTATACCCTTTTAAAGTTACAAATAACAGAGAGTTAATTACCTGTTGCAATAGTAACAATAATTTGTTAAATCCTTCTTCAGGAAACAGAGGCTGGTTGGCCAGAGAGATGTTTCAAGCAGCCAGTTGGACAGCCGACTGCCCACCATTAAAGGTGTGTGTGTATGTGTGAAACAATGTGCGGTTAACACGCCGTGCATGCCATCAAAACATTTTGAATAACGAATGTAGCTATCCAAAAGGAAAAGGGGGAAAACACAGGTGTGGAAATAATAACCCACTCGGATGCTTTGACATGGAGCGTACTCAAAAAACTAAAAAAGTCTTTTAGAAAAAAAGGATTATAAGAAATTCTATTTACAGTTACCACATCTATTATAGTTTAGTAAGTTTATATTTATATGTCTATATGACTATATTATTGTACTATACATATTGTCTATTGACTTGAATTTCAAATATTACCCTGTATCCTTTCATTGTGAAAGACTTTAGATCTGATTCTTTCGTATTTATCTTTTAACCCATTAACACATAACAAAGCTTTTGTTCAAGTTATCTGGGCTCTTTAAACCATGCAATAACAACCATTAAGTTCAAAATTTAGTTGGATAATCCATTTCTCTTATAAAATTTATTGTGCCCTACAATAGTCGACGACACGCAAGTATACAAGTTTCGATAGAGCAGCCGCTGTCAAACTGATAGCTGACGTAAGGCACAGCATTTCAAAGACACTTGATGGAACACGTTATCACAAAAGGAACGGGAGGGGTGGGGGGGAGTACCAACAGAAATAAGAGGAATGCAAAGAATTAGCAGGGCAGAAACAAGCTCCATTGCCGCCAATGCCGTCCTTTTGATTTACTGGATTTTTCTTTTTAAAAAAGCAAGTGGTTTTTCTCTTAGACGACAGTGCGAAGTCCGAGATGCGAATGGGTGGAAGGCAGGATGTGCTGTGAAAGCGGCCGGGACGGACTGTCGCGGGCGTGAGACGAAGCCACAGCGATGGACAGACATTGAACCCATTCCTCGGCGTTTTTGCCGTCTTTGGCTTTCAGCACGTAAGTCTTGTCGCCGGTGAAAATCTCAAAAGCCTTGGGGATAGTCCGGCCGGGTCGTCCCACTTTGACGCTGCGGATCTGATTCACTTCGATGGGCGTCGCATCGGCGTCCGTTTTCTATTCACACAATTCAATAAAGCCAAAGGTAAGTTTTTTCATGAATTCAACGTTGATTGCTTACGGATCCTTGATAGGTGAGGTGGGCACCGGAGAGCGTGAAGTACCTCGTCCTCCAGCGGCGAAAGACGAGCCATTTATTCTTCTTCTCTTTGAGCTGGCCTTCGATGAGTGTCTGGTTGTCGTGAACGAATCCCTGCGCCTTCTCGGGGTGATTGCACAGGAAGCAGTTCCACTGCTGCAGCGGCGCGTTGAATTCAAAGACGTCGAAGAAGCGGGCCTGCTGCAGCTCGTGCATCAAGTTGTCCTGATCCTTGCTGGAGGGGAAGGCCGAGGTGACCAGCGTCAAGAAGGTCTTGTTGTCGCACTTGAGGATGTCCCAGCAGTTCTTGAGGCTGCTGACCGAAGGGTCGCGGGTGCTCAGGGCCGAGCTGGATCGAGCCTGCAGCGCCAGAAACATCAAGTGGATCCATAGCCTCGGGTACTTGGTCTTCAAGGTGAACAGAGTCTTCTGGTACAAGCAATGTTCGCTCTTTCCTGTAAATTATAAAACTAGTATCATATCAAATCAATCCCAATTGGAACTGATAGACAGTATCCACACATACAGTAATACAGCTATTTCATGTTAGTGCAACAAATGAGAGAAATATTGTAAGTGTTGCTATTTATGAACCTTGACCTGGCCCGGCGGTAGTGACCCTACCGTTCAACCGGGGAGTTCGATTCCCTACGAAGGTGGGGCAATCAAGGGACTGGGACTCGGGAAGTTAAGTTAACAAATGTAAAAGGAAATACACGGTCAACATTATTATTCTTATTTATGAACCTTGACAGGTAAAATGTAGTTTGGCGTGTTTCTTGGACTTGCGCTCCTCGATGGTGCATTTGACGGGCAAGGGCAAGCGGGCGCCCAATCTCTCCATGTACGACTTGATCTTGTCCAGGTGCTTATCACAGAAGTGTTTGACGGCGTCCTGCATTACGTACGGCTCGAAAACGCTGATTCGCTGAGCAGCAGCTCCTCCTTCGCCGTTGGGGTTCACTGAGGACCCGAAGGCGGAATTGAGGTTATTGCGTCTCACAACGGCTCCCTGTGTCCCTGCAGTTCCCAACTGAGGAGCTGCTGCTGCTGCTGTCAAGGAGTCGGTCCGGTCGGTCGCTTCGGTCCCAGCTGTATCAATAAATCATTTGAATCAATTTTATCGCTCAAGAATTTGCATGACGATAAATAATACGTTTCTCCGAGGCAGAAAGCGAAGGCGGAGGTGACGGTGCCAGCGACGACATTGAAGGAAGCATCGACAGAGGTGTTTGCGTCTGCAGCCTACTAGATGTTCAATCAACTGTTTAACTATACATTTAAAGGTTAAATAATAAAAAATCGCAATACCTGGAACTGGCTACAAGCGCAGCTGCCGCTCCTGCCGGATTGCTGCTATCCAGGTCACCGATAAAACTGCCGCTGATGCTTTTGATGGAGCTCGGCCCATTTGTGTGAGGGAAAGTTGTGACCGTAACGCCACTCGAGTGAATCCTCGAGCTAAATAGACTACCACGGGACCCCAAGGCCGCAGCCGCGTGGTTAGAGTAGGCGCCCGCCGTACCGTAGTTCCTTCCCTGGTTCGGATGGTGGATTCCCGGTCCGTGTGCCGGTTCTCTCGTCACCTAATTGTAAAAAGGGGAAGTTAACACCCGGAATTGAATGAAAATAAAAATAAAAAATCAGGTAAATAACCGAAGAAAACAACAAAAGAAAAGAACTCAAAAATCTGCAACTGAGAACCGGAATCCAGTTCATTATCAATAATTTATTGCTCTTAAAAGATGTCACAAAGATGAGACGGTAAGCTAAACCAACCTGATGTGAAGAGCCGAAGCGACCAATAGTCTTGGCGGCACCCCCGCCGGAATTCTGATTGAGAATGCCCGTGCTGAAGTGAACAGCGTTTAGCCAATTCATCGATCGGTTGACTGTGGCAGAAGTACCGGGTGCCTTCAACGAGAGTTTGGGTGTCGACCTGCTGGCGTCGCCATGTTTCGGCCGGGTTCCCACCCTGGTGCTGCTGCTCGCCGGCGCCAGACTTAAGTTGACGGGCAGGATCTGCGCTCCTCCGTTAACCAATGTCGACGTCACTGACGGTGGAAGATTAACAAAACCGCCGATAGAGGATCGGAAACCCAGCTGACCGCTAAGCGGAGGAGTCTGTTGCAGATTGATCGACAGTCGTTTGTTTTTGGTCGGGGTTTCGCCAACCTTGACGATGGTCACATTCTGCCTTGTCGCGGGTTTGCCTGACTGCTGAGCAGCTTTCATCTGAGCGAAGATGGTTTTGGCCACGCTGGGCGCAGACTCCACCGCGGGTTCTATCTTGGCGACGAGTCGCTCGGTTAGCAGGATGGGGTGCGTGCTGCACAAAGCAGCAGCTTCACGTAACAGAGCCGGGATATTATGGTTCTCTGCTTTAGTCAAGTGGCAGACGACAAAGTCCAGAGCTTCCTGACCTCGTTCAAGGTCCAGCTGACCCAGGCGGCCCATGACCTGCGCTGCCAAGTTGATGACCATGGGTGAAGACTCGGCTGCTTCTTTGATGCGCGATACGTAGTCAGTCAACAGAGCGGCTTTATACGAGGCCATCTCTGAGAGCAGCTGGAGCGTGACGGGGACGGCTGACGATACGGACAGACAGTCGCACAGTTGTGGAAGACTGGCCTCCAGAAGCGACGGCTGATTTCGAGCCACCGACACCAGGAGACTTAGCAATGATATCTTCTCCGGAGTGTCGCACTGGGGAAGCAGCGAGGCTAGCGCCATCACGTGACCGTGAATGGCTTCCTGGTCGACGGCATACACTTGAGGTAACACTCGGGCTAATAAATAGTTGCCTGCCAAAGGATTCAGATTGCGAAACATGAACCAAGAAGATATATTACAATTCAAGGATTCTATGGTACCAGCAATGATAGAGTCTATGATGGGCCTGATGTGTTTAGCTAGGAGGTCAACGTGACTGATTGCTGCCAGCGACAAGTAGGAAGACAGGTTGCGCGACAGTTCGCGATTGCCCTTGTGCAGGAACTTGACCGCAATGGGGAGGGCCAGCTTCATCACTTCCCGTTTAGTATAGTTCTGATAAAGTAGGTACGTGCAAGTTAAGTCCACCCTTTCGACAAAGTAGGATTGGTTTACAGACCAGGAATATGCACGACAGAACGTCAGACGCTATTTTGCCGTGCGGCGGGTCCTCGTCTTTAGCTGTTGGAGCCAAATTGTGGCTGAGGCAGGATTCGAGCAAAGCGACCAAGGCATCTGCATGATTCTCAATAGACCCTGTTTCTCTGCAGAAGTTCCGTTATTAAAGTGAAACACAATTTCAAAGATTTGAAAGTACCTTATAGCCGACGTAACACGTGTTATACAAATCTCAACGACACTCTGGTCGTTGGGACTTGTTTTGTAGCCAGACAGCGTGATGATTTCCCTAATCTTGTTGATGACTTCTGTCATGTCTTCAATGATTGCTAGATCGTCAACAGAGAACAGATCCCCTGCCTAGAATTGGTTAATAATCTTGTTAAGAATTGATTAAACTAACGTAAAACCTGACGTAATACCTTTGACAAGTCCTTCTTTGTCAATACTTGTGTAAACAAGTCGTGCATGTTGAAAGTTTAATATGGCTCGATATTGCGCCTTACCAAAAACGAAACTACCCCATGAGATGGAACCAGTGAAGAAACCCTGCGTAACAGCCTGTAAGCAATTCGATAGCCGTTTGCGTTTCTACCTGTGCTGGTATGTCTTTATTTAATGTTATAATATAATCTCTTCTGTGGATTGTATGTCAATTACAAACCAAACCATGTAGTATGACAATATCTATATCTTATATATTAGTTATTATTGCCCAGCGTAACAATGGAAAAAAAAATAACTACAAGACAGCTACTTGCAACCACTAGTTACTTCACACCTTAAAATTTTAGTTTAGTAGGGCATCAGTGATAAGTACTTAGCAGACCAACAAGCGAATGAAACTAAAACCGTACACTGCCATTTGACAATACAGAACAACAAAGAACTACGGGCTATTCGAATGGTGAAGTACCAGCATAAACCATAGTCATCTCGAGTATTTAACAGAAAAGATCTATTTGCATGCAAGTTTTTTAATATCCATTATAGATTACGAAGCAAGGCCTGTTAGCTCAGTTGGTTAGAGCGTCGTGCTAATAACGCGAAGGTCGTGGGTACGATCCCCCCACGGGCCAATTGTTTTCCTACAGAAAGATATAAAAGAATTTGTTCTTTTTTCCTAGCTGACGTGATATGTAAATGATAAGTAACTTTCGCTTATACTCTTTATTTTTGTTTACATGATGTATTGGCTAAAATGCACGGTTATGTCAGATCGGTGAATTGGTATAGTGCAGTCATAATGCATATATCGCACAAAAACTAGAAAGCTTTGTAGTGTAGTCCCTTCTGTCGTTTTTACTGAGACTTTAGCTTGCACTTGATCGCTGGGTTTGGCGCCTTCGGTTCTTAATCACCTCCGTCCCGTTTCCACGAACAGGTGAGTTGATAGATCTGGGTCCGTGGTACACAGGAGCTGCTGAAACTGTCGCTTGTAGTTGTTCCCGTGACTTCATCAAACCTACTGTAGTGGGCGAGCTACGTGCCATACCTTGCTGCTGCGTATCAGCCAAGCATCGACTCTTTCTCAAATTGGCACTGACGGCAATCTCCACAATGTTGGTGCTGTGAAAGAAATCAACGGCTACACTGTTGGACCGGGCCCACCAGAGGTCCCTGTACCACACGGTCAGGTTAGCATTAGAAGTGTTGGCCAACTTTCTCAGTCCGTCTCCGGGGCGGAAGATAACGTCAAAGGTGGATGGAGTTAGCTCGGCCATGGCCGTCCAGAAGTATTGATAGTTATGACGTCGGTGAACGACAGATGAGAGGTAACTGAAGAGGTCGGCAACGGTCCTCTTGTCTCCCCATTCCTTTTCATCAAGTTTCAACGAAACGAGTCACAAAACCGTGGCTAGAATTTTGCCCTTAGACTATTTTATAAACTGTTGCAGAACAGTAATTATAAACAAGATTTATTACCTGTGGTATTTTCGGCCAAAGGAGTGGATGAAAAGCTTTGGTATGATCGTCAGCGTACGCTACAATAAGTCTTTTATCCATGGACCAGAGTGTGTTCAAAGTAGCGTTGTATATCAACGAGGCAGGTGCCATGTACTGGCCGAGTTCCCTTTCGATCTCCGCTACTAGCTGGGCATGCTTCTGATGAGCGTTGCGATTGAATCCCACCGGGTAGCGATGAAAGTCAAGAACGATGATCTCCCGAGTAACTTATATAGCCTGGTTATCAACGTGTTTACACGACAAGAATATGATCGTTTACCTTCGAGGAAATGTTTCACGTCGCGTATTAGGTCAGAGACTGGATTGATCCTGGCGTAATTATGGTTCATCCAAAACTTTTCCTCCTGGTCCGGATAGTACCCGACTCGGACGTCTAGATAGCGGAGTCCGTAAGCCAGTTGATGCCAGATGTCTTCGTCCTGGCAGATGAGGTAGCGCATGAACACGGTATCGCTGGCGTGTCCTTCGTAGAGGCGGTAACTACCCGAGTTGTGCGTACCGGGTAGAAACGCCTTGGTTATTGGCAAACTGCCCAGGATTTCCCTGTTGTTAAGTATACTAAATTAAACTTCTACTGTAAAGTGTAAAGGGGATAAGAGCGAGTTACCTATGGTCCCACATCCAAGTAAACTGCGATTTGATGGAATTGGAGGCGATGGTCGCCCCATTCCTGATATAGCCGATCCAGTATCCGAGACTGGCGCTCTGGTTTGCTGACCGCAAGTCGGGGCGCCCGAACTGAATGCTGGTCTTGAAGGAACCGCTAGGGTAACCCACTGGCGATACGCGCACCAAAGGCAATGTAGGGTTGTTGAGAGGATCGTGCTCAAAGAGACCGATCCAGTCGCTCGAGTAGGTGTCACCGTTAAACCAGTTGAGGACGATTTGACGCTGCTCGATTGTGTCATCTTCCAGAGTCCGGGCCAGAGGTGACAGTGTTAGGAAAACGCGTACCTGATTTGGTTCGTACAACGCTCCACTTAAGCAATCTGCAAGTTACAACCGTGGATAATCAAAAACATTAAGACATTAGCCTAAGAAAGATTTCAATTCGCTCCTCTCAACTTCCTTGACTGAGTCACCACCAAATTTCCATTTTAAGACACAGTGAGGGGGAAGCAGTGATACAAGAGAACCGCTTGGCAATAAGGAAGAACAAGCTACCTTGATTATTCATCACGTTTGGTTATACCTGAACTTTCCTCTAAAGGTGCGACAAGGCCGATGGAAAAGCTTAGAGCCAAAAGGAGCCACGGCAGAGATTTGGCCATCGTCTAGCTTTCTTGCGCAAACGAATTCAGATAACTGGAAAGATTTGTTCAGTGCAAATCTGGTTTGGAAAGTTATGTACGGTTCCGCCTTCCGTGTGTCGTATGTTGTGAGTGCGCACGTGATCTGAACTGTTTGCACTGTGAGCAAAGGTTATCGCGCACCGGATCGATGACAAGACGTGCACTGCTACACTGTGTGTCAATGAATCATGAAGGGAGAAAAAGGAAGCCAGACCGCAGCAGCGGGCAGATATTTCAAGACTGACAGCTTCCTGTCCTCCTTTTCGACCGTTCAACCAAACCAGAGAGCTTATCAATGATTTGTTTTCTTTCTTTTTTTTCTCCTGCTGCGATTATATTTGCGTGTCTTAGATTGAACAGTCTTGACAAGGTGAAAACTCGCTTTGCCTTGAAACGCGAATTTGTCATTTGGGTGACAGAATTCGATGACGGGCCATGAGAAATTATTCCCCTTGGAGCAAAACACCTGTTTGTCTCGAGCAGACGCAAAGATTTCACTTTGATTTTAGCAGCCCGAGTCTTGTTTTTATGGACAAAGATATTGTGGTGCTGCCATACAATTGAAACTAACTTGCCCCATTTTAACTGTCTGCTGGCCACCTCGTCCGGTTGTGGAAAAACAATTTAATTATTCGTACTAGAATACCAAGAGAAGTACTTTAGATTAGTTGCAATCTTTATGAATTGAGTACAATCTTCTTTTTGAAGTTAATTAGCTATAGATTTCCATTGTAGTTAATTACAATACGATTATTTCGTAGTAGGGATTCTGTATAGCTTAAACAGCGACCGTCCACTTTATAAAACAGCTAGAACATTACGAGGTAGAGAATGATTATAGAATGGCCAACTGAGATCCGTCAAATGCTCCAAGTTCACGAATAACACGATATTCATCCATTTCAAAAAATAAGAGCTTCGTATACTTCCCCCTAGATGGCGCTGCTCATCAGTTATCTTGAGGAAACTGCAGGCTCGCTGCACGCGGCTAATAGATAGTAGTCTTTTCAGTTTTAAGATACTCTTGATGACAATATCCACTTGAAGTATGTCCATGTGTAACTAATAATAGAACAGTATAATTTCAATGAGACATGGACGTGCTGTTTTCAATATTACAATATAAATATGCAAAAGACAATAATAAACGAAGGGTTGAGGATTCAAAATAAGATTTGACTCGGTGATATGCCTTTTCCTTATCAATATCAACTTCAACTTTACCAAGTCTCTGGGTTCTTAATTGTTGTCAGTATTGATAGATTGACGAGACTGTCACGATCTTGTCATTATTTTGTCAATTCCTTGTTACAGGTGACAATTACATACAAACGTGATTATAAATTAACACAATTCGTATTCCTTCGTTCTATAAATTCATGCAAAAGAGAATTGACGGCTTTGAAATATTTCTATGGTTGCTTGGACACGAACCCAGTTTGAAGTTTAATTACGCATTAAGCACTTTTTAGTTTGGAGCGTGCACCTTGAACAGAATAGAGCGTCATTGCATATTGACGATATTAATGTACTGAACTGGTTGTACTCCATGTTGCAAACTGAGTGCAGTGGTTTTAAAATGTATTCATTATTCTGCTGCAGTCAGCCTGGCTTACAACTAACGGCACTGATTTTAGTTGCATGCATTTCAGAACTTTTCAGAATCTTGGTTATCCTCACGGTTTGGCGTCCGCGAGGCTTCTCGTATATATGCCAGGACCTCAATCTTGACAAAACACATGCTTTCAAAGAGGCGTAGAAACAGTCTAAAGTAATTAGCGTTCAGTTATTACGTAAGGTAGATCGACATCAAACGATACTCACAACGTTTGTAAGATGTCTTCACGCAAACTTCCCTACTATTTATGTAGACCTGAACCAAGAATAGCAAACTGTATTAACTGCATCCTTGTATATGGATTGGACATACAAGTTAGTTACGGCGAACTACGTAGCAACTTAAGCAACTCGGGCAGTTGCGTACCCATTAAACTCGGACGTAAAATGCCAACCAATATTTTCAAACGCACTACACGAATCCCATGAACCAGTTCAGAGCACACCAGTGTATTTAGCTGACTCGACCAAAACTTCGTGAACACGAGTCCAAAACACATACCATAAAAGGGTGATGAAAAATAACGTTATTGCACCTGGGTCCAATGCATGTAAAGTAAAAAATAGTTATTGTTCCTATCTATAAACCCTGGCATACTTAATAAAGGCCGTGCTAACAAGTCAAAAGGAGGGAACGAGGTGTACAGTCGTTTAGTTTACTTGGTAGACTGGTATGTGTGACTCGAGATGCGCCAGCAGCTGCTATATAGAAACTTCTTGGAAATTAACCATAGCCCTGGCATCTAATTTATCAGACTATTCGCTAGTATTCCTACAGAATTAAATTCCTTCTTCAGTGTTTATTGGGCAACTCGACGTTGCAAATCAACGCGCCCGGTTTTCAGTATCAACGCGTAGAGCTGCATGCTCTGGTGAATAGTGCCGTTCTTGAAAGGGTACTCTTCACCAACCTTGAAGGTGTTATAATCTATCTCGTGTACAAGTTCGAACTGTTCTTTTGTGTAGGCTTTCTGGGAGTAGGCGCTGGCGGCTGCGACGACGACGAGTCCAATGCCTAGCTTCTGCTGAGCCTCCGCTACAATCGAGTAATTCATTTCTGTCGACAACATTTGCCTCCTGAACTCGGGTTTCATGTAGGTTCTGCCGAGATCCAAGTAGGCATTGACGTTATACTTGGAGAACAAGTTGGCTTCTTCGAACAGCTTATTCAACAGCGCGTTGTGAAGCTCAACTTTGGGCAGCATTGAGGATACCTTGTCTGCTTCCTGCTCAGTAGGATCCTGGGGCTTGTTCTTGTAATGGACTTTAGTAAGAACCGCGCCGACCATCTCGCCGTTCTCGTCAACCGCCTTACGGCAGATGCCCGTCGCTATCCTATTTCGAACGAAAGCTTCGTTATATTGTTGCTGCACAGCCGATGGTTCAAAGCGCAGGATGTTAGTTATGGGACTGTCACTGTCCCAGTATAGGCTTAGGAATTTCGCCGCTTGTGCAACTCCGTTTGCAGGCATTTTGTCGACGTGAATTCCAGCAACACGAGTTGACAGAAATGGAACCTTCATCATCTTGCTGTTTGAAAAAGAACGCATTATTACATAGGACTTAAGTTTGCAAGGCGTGTGTGATGAACTACGGTTTGAAACGGGCTAGCCTAACTTGGGTTACTAACACAAACTTGTGTTATTATACACTATTTTATTGAACATGAAAAGCTTAACACGTTTTCTACACGAAAGGAAAACCTTAGGACGAGAGAGCTAAGGGAGTGACAGTATGTATGACTTGGCGACACAACCCATAAGCCCTATATTCGTTATACGGTTACTGTTAAGAGATAACTTCATCTATCGAGCTACTCATAAGCCTGGTATCGAAGCGTCATGAAGGAGCGAAACAAAGCAAATGTAATCATTTAACATTTTATAAAGGATAAAGCAAATGTTAATGTAGGTTTTAATGTTTTTGAGCCACGGTAGCATCAACATTGACGTCCGTCTCGTTAATTTTTCGATTTCTTAGCCGCTGATAATTAAACTGATGGTGAAATATATGAGGGGAAAACCGAATGTGCGGTCGTTGAAAAGTATGAATATGGTGCTTGGCTTTATTTCTGTTGCTGGTTCTATGGTTATATAACAGGATAGAAACTATATTAAAGGATAGAAACACGAGTATAGTCTACCTGGCGTTTCTCAATCTAGAGCTGGACTATGACTGATGCGCTGCAGCCTTCACAGATGTTACACGTGTAGGTTAACTTGGTTCTCCTTTTATACCTGATCAGCTGAGGTGTAGCAAACAATACACACACGAGTTTTGTACCTTTCATTGCCTCCTCTTATCGACTGCCAACCGTACAGTCTCTTAAGCCCTACTATTGTTAATTATATCCTATCGCTGGATCACGGAGCTTGCTCCTGATAAATCCTTTGGTCTCACGAGCTTCTCTGCTGGATTTACTAAACGCTTCACAGGTAAAAGCGCACAAACGACTCCAACAGAGAGCTTCTTATATTTGATCGTATTTGTGGCAGGTTCCCTTTGAAAAAAGGATGGCTTGTAACCGTAGGTTACCTATGGTTGTATCTATGGTAAAATTGCCCCAGGTAGAACCGTGATGTAAACAAAGGTTAGATGGTTATTGGATGTACACATAATGATGGCTTTTACCATGTATGTAAAACCGTATCGTTGTTACATGGTAAACCTAGGTTATAACGACAGTTATACCGCATACGTTGGACAACTATCATTTCAAATTATGACTGATCTATGGCGTAAAGTACATATAACGATGGTTTTACCGTATAGATACAACCCATGCTGTCGTTTCCGAACTATCCTATTTTCAACCATGGTGCATTTTTCAAAGGTTTAGAAAAATCCAGGTTTCTATAGCTGGTAACAACTTCTGTAACAGTTGAAGTATTAACGTGCTAAGTTGTTACGGTTTTGTGTCACTGTGGCCAGATGATCCGGCGGTAGAATGAGGATCGACGTGTCCCGGGTTCGATTCCCCATAGATTTGGGGCAATCGGGGGGTCAGCTCAAATTCTAGAAAGTAAGCAGGAAAATGCACAATCAACCATTAAAGTAAAGCTTGAAAATACTTTTGGTCGATGCAATGTTTGTTCCAGATTTGATTCCAGACGAAGTAGGATTCTCCTGCGAGATAAGCCAGGCTTTGAGGTGCTTGCCTGACTTGAGGTTCAGGCTTCAGGATCCCATGCACCAGGGCAATCCGTTAGGATTCGAGGATATTCTTTATCAGTAAAACAGTATGTTTGCTTATACTTGTTCCAGCATCGCACAATGTCTTTATCTTATGCCCGTCATATCGTAATTGGCCCTCTGGTTCACTACCGACTTATGAATTGCAGATAGAAAGAGACTTAAGAAGTCAAGTTTATTTTTATTGACCAAGCCATGTTCATTGTTATCGCAATGAAAGCTGTTGTAGTATCTATGCTGGATATAACCAAGCTGTCGACATTTTTTTCTAACGTCAGTTGGTAATGCAAGATTTATTGTCCCTAAGCTTCGTGCGTAATATGGCCCTAATGGCAGGGTTAAGCCTGTCTCAGTCATTGGTTAAAGTGAAACAACTGTATCGCTGGCCCGTAAACAGGGGCGTAATTTGGGGCTTGGGGTGCACACACCGACTTCTTAAGTTTACAAGCCAAATTGGAGATTTCACCTCTATCAAAGTCTTGCGTCAAAAAATACTGAAATCACAACCTTATCCTTCAGCATATTTACTTCATTTCTTGTAGGTCATCTAGCAAGAAACTGGGCGAAAAAATGAGCACTTACTAATACGATATGAAATGGAAACGTATGCAGCTTTAGTCTTCAGTAGTCCATAATCCAAAGAAATGGATATTGAATAGGCATAGGCGTTGTCGCTATGTGGCGAAAGACATTGTGGAAATATCCACGCTCGAATTCTACTTTCACCCATC
This sequence comes from Leptestheria dahalacensis, assembly GCA_022114935.1. NCBI lineage: Eukaryota > Metazoa > Arthropoda > Branchiopoda > Diplostraca > Leptestheriidae > Leptestheria > Leptestheria dahalacensis. Next base: position 45,635 of record JAIQCU010000064.1, read on the forward strand.
GATCCGTCGAGCCATCTCCCGTCAAGTGCTATTTTACAACTTGTTTATGGCAACTGGGGAAATTTTAAGCAAGTTACGCATATTTCATTTTAGATTAGGGAATAAGAAAAGGTTTTTCTAAAAGCTAATGAGGAACCAAATCTTAATATACCTTAATTATACGAATTAATACAACAAAGCTAATCAAGAGTGGCACAAGGAGTTGCGTTCCCTTGTGGCTTTTGGGAACGTAAAACGAAGACCATCCTGTCAACTCAACAAAAAGGTACTGCAAACAACATTAGTTTATTTGTGTTATTACACTGAAGCCAAATTGCAGGTCAACAGGGGACCTTACTGACAGTAACTTCTCAATTCAGTGCGCAAGTGGTGTTTCTGCACTGCAGAAAAGGGCTATCTCGTACTGTAAGAAGGTTGCTGAAGCTACCTTACTACCCAGAGACGCGTTACAATGCCTGCGCAAGCAATCCAAAACAAAAGCAGTAGCTTTACGCCAGGCGCGTCAAGGGCGGGGTTCTACCGATGAATACCTCGATCATCCAAATAGCCTACTCAGTTCGATGCAATGATATACAGCAACAAGAGTGATGAAGACGATGGAGGATCTGGAGATGCGGAGCACGAAAGTGACGAATTCATGGTAGCAGAATTCGACGGAGAAGAAAAAGAAGGATATCGAGAAGTGGAAGAAGAAATAGACGAGGAACCCGAGGAAGAGGAAGAAGAATTAGACGAGGAATCCGAGGAAGAGGAAGAAGAATGAGACAAAGAACTCGAGGAAGCAGAAGAAGAATAAGAAGCAAAGAACTAGGACTGCACTGAGGAGGAAGATTATGCGGGAGAAAGACAAGCTGAAGTGGAAATAGTCGCAAACAGATAGAAGAACCGTTACCCTGTAGGGTGTTTGTATACTTTGGAAAATTGTGTTATGTCATGCTTAAAATATACTGACTTCCAGTTGTACAACTGAGGAAAATTCAGTAATAGGGCTGTTGGTTCGGTGAAAAAAAAGAAACATTTCTGATCCACTTTAAAGCGACGACTCCAGTTGAAAGTAGCTATAGTGCAGTAAGCGGCGGTACCAAGACTAGAAGTAACAGAAATCTAAGCCTGTAATAACATTATTAAAGATAAGTCGTATACTTACAGATTCGAACTAACTTTCTTGCTAAATTTAGCAAAAGTTTAACTGTACAGTAACAAAGCCCACATTAATTTGCGTATTCTGCCAAACTCAAAACTACTGTAGAACAATATACCTCTGAGTAAACTATATAAAAGCCATGATCACCTATGTAACAATACGGCTTTTACAAAGATAACGCACATTTAAATATATAATTGTGTAGCAAAGGTTAGCCATACAATACTCGAGCGAAAACGACCTAAATACATTTTGATGTAAAACGAATCTGCCTTTTAACGCGTAAACTGCTACATAAAGATTTGACAAAGTGTTCACTGAGAACAAATTAACGAGGTTAATTCACATAATAGTAGGACTAGAATTATTACCTTTTGTTCGAAAATACAGCCAAAGAGCCACTGTATATCAGTATACCGTAATCTTGGTATACAACCATAACACAGCTTAGTCTAATTCGCTTAACGAAATATATAGCCAATAGATTGCCCAGTTATAAATTAAAAAGGTACAGAGGACTCCTACAATAATAATTAAACAGTTTTTTCCCCATTTATTCCCAATTCCCAACATATCGCTAAGGTATATAAAACTATTATAATATATATATAATTTAAATATATATAAATATAACATTATAATATATATAACATATTATAACTTTATATAAGGTATATAAAAGGCTATATAAAACACTTCCTTAAATCGCCACAAAAGCGCCATATAGGAGCTCGGTTGTACCGGAACATACAGCCATAAGATTATCCAGGACCATCTCTATAAAGAAGAAATTAAAAACGTGATAAAAATTTATTGGCATTAAACAGGATTTTCTACGATATTTCACAGATGTCAAGATACAGCGAAGTTGTTGCTCCTTATGCAACAGAACCGCTATAAACGAGTTTTCTTGTACCGAAATATAAAGCCATAAAATTGTTCGGGACCATCTCTATCAAGCATGAACAGAAATATTACAAGAGATTTATGTACATTTATAATTAAACAGTATTTTCTACAATATTTCACAGTTGCCGACATATAGCAAAGACATTGCTAAATATAACATTTCCTTATATAGCCATAAAAGCGCTATAGAAGAGATCGCTTGTAACGAAATATATAACTTTAAAACTGTCTATGATCATCTATGTAACGCGTAAACTAATTAATTTAAAAATGATTGACAATACTTGAAAAATAACTGTAATAAAAACGGTATTTTCAATTATGGTTCATAGTTGCCAACATATTCCGGAAGAATTGCTATTTCACATTTTCTAATAGCTCTATAAAATATAAACTAAAGAAGTTGTGAGAAGATCCAAATAATTCAAATAAGAACAGTATTTTGTACAACTTGTCACAGTTGCCAACATACAGCCATATATAAGATGCATTTTCGCATAAGTTGTCATCATGCAGCGCGAATGTTGCTATACATAACGTTGCTTTATATCGCATTTCCTTATATCGTAACAAATTAGCTATCTAGTGGATCACTCGTATACAGCGGAGCTTTTGCTATATAAAATTAATTATCTAATAGCTGCGTACTATGCTATATAACTGCTCGCATATACAGTAGTCGGTTCAGCTATATAATATATCGCAAGTTGTATGCTATAAAGAATGGAGAATGCCTTGTTGCGTTCATAGGTTGACTAACATTGGAAGTTAGTTTGACTTGACATGGTGCGCATTGCGTTCGTATTTTGACTAACATTATAAACTAGCTTGAATTGACATGGCACGCTCTGCGTTTATAGGTTTACTAACATTGGATAATTAGCTTGACTTGACATGGAACGCATTGCGTTCATAGGTTGGCTAACATTGGAAACTTGCTTGACTTCTGGTGACCCCCCCCCCCCCCCNACCCACCTTCGCCGCTTACGAGGCAACTGCCTCGTGAAACTCTCCCCGTAGTCACCTCTGCAATTTAATACAAGTGAAACAGTCAAGTTTATTATTGCAGATTGCACTTACTTTGTGGTACAGAGAATGTCCAATATTAGAGTTCGAGTTCTATCTATGTAATGTACGTCCCACAGGCATCAAGTACTGGTTGACGCCATCTAATAGAATAGAAGGTCTGTGTATGAGCACAATTCTTCAAACATTCTGTTTATTTACTGTCCTGAAGCTAATATCCTGTTAACTGATGAATGATTTTATAATTAAACGATGTCCACTTTGATGAACCGCTGAATTTCTTGCACGTGCTGGTACGAATTTTTACCAGAGTTTTGTGGGTTACCGAGAGATTACCCGATTATGTCAGAGATACCGATTGTCAACGGAGTAGAACGAAATAAAAAACTAGGGCTTATTGCTATAAACTCAGTTAAGCTGGAGATTCAAACCTGACAAGGTTTTTTTGAATCACAAAAACAGACATAAGCTTAGAAGTTTGCTTTGTTATCACTTACAAGTGAGACAGTCTATTCAGTTTCGTATCCTTGTAGGGCTTATGGAGTGGGAAAAGTGATGCATTAGCCTGCCTTAGTGGTGGTCTTATCAATAATAATAAAATGCAGCCAGCCAACCAATCTTTTTTTTTTGTTGTTTTTTTAAACAATGTTATCAGCTGCTTCCACGTGCAGTCACAAGCACAATGGCTAAGATGTGATGCTTTTCTACACTGTAAGAGGCGTATGACTCTTTCCGGAAAGTGAAGCTCAAAGAATCAGGTGATGCTGACTTTGTCTACGGCGGAGTTATTATAGAAGAGCCGGTAGTTAATTAGATCTTTTAGGACCACTGGTTTGAAAGCTGGTTAAACAGTGGCAACAGCTCAACAGCTCTAGCGGTGATACGTGCACAGAAATACCCACAGTAACCAAGGGTCAGGTAAGGGTAAGGGTAGTCAAGGGTAGAGCCGCTTACCGACTTTAAGTTACCCACTAAATAACTTCAGAATCAATTATAATACCTCATGATAGACAGTAGGTCAGGACTGGGCTCATGTACCTATCGTACTCTTTCCTTCATCTTTTTGTCTCCATTGCTTAACAGCATGGAGACATATTGTTCACTTTTTTCCACTCCATGTTTTTTTTTTCTTTTTTTTCCCGTTTTTCTTCCCACCTTTTCAAATTCCCTATTTGTTTCTATGTTAAATCGNTTCACTGGACATTATTTACGGCATTAAGTACGGCAGACAACGCCAGGTTACCTAAAACTAAGTACTGCGAGAGTTTAAAATAACGAACACAAAAACTGAATTATCGCTACGTAAGTACTGTACTGTGGTGCAGAAAAGAAAGCAATGGAGGCAAACTATTCCTCGGTGAGGGTAGTACTATGTTTTGTGTATTTTTTTGTTGATACAGAACATTAGCTCTTAACTAAATATTAATAAATGAATCGTTTCAATGATCATTGCAATAGAATAAAAATTATTACATAACTTAGAAAATTATAATAATTAATTAATAGATCAACTTAAGTAGAAGCCAGCCCTACAGAGCCAGTTGGTTTATCGACTCAGTTCTGGGTATAATTGTGCGATAATTGAGATGAATGTCTCCGATACCTTACGCCGTGAAGGCTTTTTATTCGTTTCTTCTAACTTGATGATATTCTCCATTTCTTAAGCCCTCTTTTTTTATACAATTGTTAAGTTCTTCTAAAATGTGAACGCCAGAGACCACACAGGCCGACATAGCACGAGTCCAGCAGCTCAGAATGATTCATGATGACCCAGTTGAATCACTTGTACTAAATTTGAGTCATGTGTAGTTGTAACGAGCTTTCTCGAACGTCTTCAACTGCGGGTGATTCAGCTGCATACCCTGCACGTGTCACCTGCGCCCCACTACGGCAAACGGGGCTCTCGAACCAGACTGAGGGGTTCGCTAGTTGTATGCGCTTGTGGTGTACCCATCAGAATCAGAGAATGTGAGGCTCGCACGACTGAGAGACGATGAGTAATCTTCTACTTTCAGTCGTATAATCGGTTTTCCATTCAACAATACTTGTTTGATAAAAAACATTCCAGAGGCGGGCAAACTTGAGATGCAGTACTGGACGCTTTGCTGTTAGCAATCAAGCGAAATGTGAAGTCTTGGGCTCCAAAGCTGCGTCAAACTGGACCATTTTTTCTTGGTTTATTTGTAATACAAAGGAAGTAATTTAAAGTTTCTTTTAAGCTGTGCGTCATAAAGGAAAAATATTAAGAAGGTAAGTACGGGTGGCTTTGCAGGGTCAATGTCAGGACCTGCTTCCAGCCAATGGGAAAAGAAAGAGATAAAACCACAGACACACAAAATGTCAACTCCTCGGAATCATATGCGTAGGAGAGCAGGTATAAATGGAGGGAGCCTTAAGTTTGGGCCGACAGGTTGAAGAGAAACAACACTTGTCGTTTCCTGGAACGCCAAAGATAGAGCCCTCTGCGAGACGAACGCTTCCCGTCCAGTTCAAGCCACTGGAGCAGGATCGCATGCAGGTAATTAAGCAAGATTTCCCCAAATATCTCGACGGACTGGTTCGTGGGACTCCTGGTGGTTTCCTGTCAACCCCCGGTTATGCCGAGCGAGCAGAGGAGATGTACAACTTTCAAGTTCGGCCCGACGATTACTGGGTCCTAACTTTTCCCAAATGCGGTACATATTAACATTCTTCCATTAATGTAATCAACCCTTTTTACTATTACATTTTCTCCGCTGGAAATGAACAGGAACCCATTGGACACAAGAGCTTGTTTAGCTTCTGGATAACGACTGCAACTTCGAGGAGGCCAAAAGAATCAAACTCGTCCTTAGGACAAGCTTCCTCGAGTATGACAATACATTGTAAACGTTTATCAGTGAATTGCTAATTCCTATTCCTTTAGGAGGAGACTAATGGCACCAAAAAGTCACGCGGGTAGTTTCGTTGCCTTTGGTGACAAAGACGCAGCGGTTCCTGCTGACAGTCTCGAGGAAATCGTGGGACTACCTTCTCCTAGGCTTATTAGAACTCACGTGCCACTTTAACTAATGCCTCCAGATCTGCTCGATAAAACAAAGGCAATGAAACCAAATTGTCCGCCGGTTGTGTCGGATTTGTAAAAACAGCAAGTTCTGTTCCTTTAAAGGTTGTCTACATGGCGAGGAACGTTAAGGACGTTATTGTGTCGGACTTCTTTTTTCACAAGCTCTTCAAACTTCACCGATTCGACAAGAGTCTTGAGGAGTTCGTCGAGTACGGGCTGAAAGACGAGCGTAAATTACAGCTACATTAAAAGAAAGGAGACAGTAATGAATGCCTTTTATTTTGCTATAATCAGTCATCTTCTGTCCGTTTTTCCCGCACGTCCTGGAAGCCTGGAAGCAGAGGGACCATCCAAATTTATTGTTCGTCTTCTATGAAGATATGAAATCGGTATGAGAGAGGCTTTTTCTAGCATTAGTGCCAGTATATGACATATCGTTATATTCTCAAGGACCTAGCTGGACAAATAAGAAAAGTTGCAGAATTCCTCGGCAAATCTATTAGCGATGAAAATGTCGACAAGATGGTCGATCATCTGAAAGTCAATAACTTTGCTAAAAACGAGAGCGTTAACAAAGAATGCAACAAGGAGTTGGGAACACTGAACAAGGAAGGACGTTTCATCCGGAAAGGTACAAGTTCGAATTTTACACTGAAACTAGACTGGCTACCAGATACGTGTTTTTTTCTGTAGGCAAAACTGGAGATTGGAAGAACCACTTTAGCCCAGAACTGAATGCTAAAATTGACAAGTGGATTGAAGTGGACTTGGCCGACACAAATTTGAAATTTGCTATGGAGCTGGAGCATCAAGACTAGAGTGTTTTATGCAACTCGTATGGTGTGACTTTTCACATTGTCCAACTTTAATGTAGTAAGCATTTAAAGAAGTGTTCTTAGCTTGGGAATAAACGTTAACTTAATTCGTGGGAATACGTTGCAGTTGGCAGTTTGACTGTTAATGGTTCTCGTCTTAATCTATATACAAAGATCGTGCCAGTGCTTCTACAAATGAATCTCGTATGCTGTACTAGGTGATAAATCTATAAAATTGCACGATGAAGGAAAACAGGGAGCATATACGGCTACCGGTCATTGCGTCTCACTGGCAAGGGCGTTGCGTCTCATGATATACGTGATACAACTCACGACATCTACCGAGTGAAATAAGAGCTGCGCTGTTTTGGCTGTTACTGGGGGTTAAGACAGGGAATGATTAGCTTAAAACTCCTATGTGGATGAAGTTATGAGAAAAGTTGTATATAGGATGATTAGGTTACCGTTTGGTATGGACTGTGGTAGCGGACCTGGTAGTTATGTTCAGACCTGTTTTCTATCCTGTTGATGTAAGTACAGTTTTGCTTTCATCAACCGCAATTGTGATATGCTATGTTGTGTACGTAGCCGTGGATGGGGCCGTGGATGTGAAGGCGGAAGGGGCAGCGTCGGCAGAGTTGGCAAACTGTGTGGTAAGTTTATCATATTGGACATCGGACACGGGGACCCCTACAGCCCAGATAGCCGGGAGCTTCCAAACTACTCCTGGTACAGAAAACGCTACCGGGACCCTCCTCCCCCCCATGTCCCGGGTATCAGGAACCTCCACAGCCCCGGCAGCAGGGACAGGGTCTCCTGGTACTCCAGTTGAAACCAAATTAAAGACAACATGATTTCCTGGACCGCTATCTCGTTATATTATAAACTTTTATTTAATGTTAAAAATTATATGCTAAATATAACAAGAGAGACGTTACCAAATTACGCCATCTCTTGGCCACAAACGCTCCGTCCGCCATTACTGGTCTTGGGTTTGACAGCTGCCATAAGGCTGTGCTGGAATCTTTGCGTTTTGGTTTCGTTATTTGAAAGTTTGTATTGGCACTTCGTACTTAAATGCCTTACTGTTCTGTTCCTGTGCGCTCGACGCGTTCGAGAAAATGCTATAATGTGGTGAAGGGCCTGTAATTTCGCTTCATGAGTCGGCCAAAAAGTCAGAAGCTTCTGTAGAGACATAGGGCCAAACTTTACAGTTATGTCAAAGGTGAACATGATTTTATTACATCTCTATGCTAAACAAAACGTTCCAACCTCTTAATTGTTCCAGGTTACCAGAACAATACGTGACAGATTAAAGCAATACAGAGTTGAAGACTTAAACTATTGGCAGATGCCATCTGAACGACCGCGCACGTTCGACGTCTCTTGGTGGCGGGCTTAGCCGAAACATCTCGGCGCACGTACGCTGCCGTGCTGGTGGTGAGATCAGAGTAACAATGACTGCGTTCGACCAAGTTTGGATTCATCACTTCTAAAGCTTACACCAGGAAGCTGGTTTCAGTTTCATGTGAAATTAGTGTGCCCCAAAACGAAACTGAAGTACGCAGTGACAAGACGGGTACTCGAGATACACTCAATGAACTCTTGTCTCTGGGGAAAGGTTCGAAAAAAAGAAGAAAAACTTTCATTGCTGTATACAAATTGAAAGGAGAAGCAGGCTGGGAAGTTATTAACAAATGCGAATTAGCTCCAATAAGGGTTTTGTCGGAAGAGGCACGAGAACTGACTTCTGCCCGAGCAGGCAGCAGCGGGCGAGCAGCTTTATCAAACTGAAGAGTACAAATCCTGCAAGATGTCTTTGACAATGTCAAACGAAAGTTCAGCTTCTTAAAGCTGTACACTGGCCTGGAAAACCGCAGATGAATGCAATGACTACTTGCACGACGACGACTTTTTGCTACTTGGATTTCGGGAAATATAAAAGTGACGCGGGACTTGAACTCGAACCTGAATGCCCTTACCGAAGACGAGAGGAAGATCCCAGAAAATCATAGCTTTGGACCAGCTATTGTCGTATTTTGCCAACTTCGCTTAAACGTTGTACAGAGGGATCCGTACTGCATACACCAAGCCAGCATAGTGCTCTCTTACATAAAGTTAACTGCGATAAACTGTCTCGTTGATGCCGTTTAAGACGAAAAAAAAATTGTTTCCTTAATCGTTGTGTGCTCTAGGGAAAGTGTTGTATATACTTTGACTAAAATTATTTCGTACTTTCACTTATACTCCTCTGTAATACAAGTACACTTCTGGGTATGCTATACGGGACTCGCAACAAGCAAGACAAGTAATGGCGGATCATGGGCAAAATAGTTCAGATCGGCTCCGCTAGGTGTCACTAGTGAACTTGGTAGACTTCTCTATTGGAAACATTGAAACATATTAATACATGTTGTCGAATTAATTAGTAAATTAGTAGGTAGAACAGCCATTAGATGTGTCAGTGGTGTGTATAGATGGTGAGACGCAACGACTAGTTTTCTTTGGTCTTTGCGGCTATGAGACGCAACGACTAGTATTCAGTGCAACAACAGGTGCTCATGTCAAGCTAGCAGGGACTTGACACTCGTCAAGATTCTGTATATTTCCAACTTCTGGTATACTAACTCTATGTAACACAAATGTACTATGGTATTGTACCCTTAGAAGAGGTTTGCACTGCGTGGACCAGCGGGTTAAGCGTATTTGAAAATTCAAAGTTTGAACTCAGTCACGGAGATATTACAGAGCTAATAAGATGGAACCACCAACACTTACTACGGCTACGGTCTGTGCGAGTATGTAATACTTATACGTATAGAGCATTAGTTTAAACTACGTGATTTACCGCAAGGTGCGATTTGTTCTATTCCAGGGGGACTCCAGAACCTACATTGGAAAGCACGAATGTTGGGGGCCATAGACTTCAGTTGTGTAATAGTTCTGAGTCATGTGTCTGCATTGCTAAGCAGCTTGTGTAAGAATGCAAAGCAATATGGCGACGTTCCGTTTGTCCGAAGCACGTTGGAAAAGCTTTACAGGATCGACAATTAGACTTATTGGACCACGACTCGACATGTCCAGAATTGATGTTGATAATACAATCCACTTACAACTAAGGTCTACTAATGCTACTAGGTTTACTAGGTACTAGGTCAATTAAGGGAAGAAATTTGCAATACCCATTTCTCTGCAGGGTATTATCTAATTTTTAATTGTATAGCTCCGGTAATTGCTGGACAGGCGCCTGAAGGTAAAAGTAAAGCGGCAAAGGAACGAAACGTCACACAGAGTACAGTTAGAAAAGACTGTATTTAGATTGCCATACGAGACGTAGGTTGCATTTCCATCAGAAACTACTGCGCTTAGTTGATGATCCTCGTATAGCCTAAATCATCAAAAAAGGATACGGAATGGGAAAAGGGTTTTTGGTCAAAATATCTAAATCTATGTACCGCTTAGCAATCCAAAAAATGCCAGTGTAAGACCATCTAAACCTTGCTGTGATTCCAAATTGTCCTTAAATTTGAATCATTAATTTCGCCGTGGTAAACTTTCAAAAGTTCAAGTAGCTTTGTAAGACGCTCCATTCTTTACCCTTTTTTCTGCTCTAGACATAGGTATAAATCTCTAGTGGCCAGCTGTGGAACCCTAAATGCAGTCGCTACCGGCACTCGTACGAAACAAAGGTCTGGCAAAGTAACTAATGGGTATCCATATCTAATGGACTAATTCCCCACTACCTCTGTCGCGAACCATTTGCCTTTGTATATTAGTTTACTAGGCATCGCGGCGTTCCTGAATAGCCTGCTTCCCCTGCACGGGCAGCCACATTGCATAGAGTTGCATGCTCTGATGAATAGTGTCGTTTTTGAACGGATACTCGTCTCCAACCTTAAAAGTATTGTAATTAATTTCATGGACCAGCTCGAAAGAATAGGTCTTTTCATTCTTGTAGGCGTTTTGGGAGTAAGCACTAGCAGCAACGGCGACAAACAATTCAGTGCCTAATTTCCGCTGAGCCTCGGTTACGATCGAGTAATTCATTTCGGTAGACAATCCGCGCCTTCTGAACTCGGGCTTCATGTAGGTCCTCCCGAGGTCCAAGTACACATTCGTGTTGTACCTGGAAAACAGATTGGCTTCCTGGAACAGTGTATTCAGCAGCAGGTTATGAAGCTGGACTTTTGGCAGCTTTGAAGACACCTTGTCCAGCTCCTGCTCGGTAGGATCCTGGGGCTTGTCCTTGTGGTGGATCTTACTGATAACTGTGCCGACCATTTCACCGTTCTCATCAACCGCTGCACGGCAGATGCCCGTCGCTATCCTATTTCGGACGAAAGCTTCGTTATATTGTTGCTGCACAGCCGATGGTTCAAAGCGCAGGATGTTGGTTATGGGGCTGTCGCTGTCCCAGTATTGGCTTAGGAATTTCGCCGCTTGTGCAACTCCACCTGCGGATATCTTGTCGACGCAAATTCCAGGAACCCGGGTTGACGGAAACGGAACCTTCATGACGCTGTCTGAAATCAAAAACGCATGTCGTTAGTTCTACCTGAAGTTCTATACAGTAACGAAAGGATATCTTGTAAGTTGTTGCTGGGTGTAAAGTGAAATTAAGATAAAAATTCCCCCATTAATCCCACGAATTTCCTTCTTGGTATTGGTCGAGATTCTGTGAATTTAACTACATCTCAAAGCAATGCGCAAGTGATACTGTGTACAATGAAAACAATGTCTTCAATCACCAATTTTTCTGGACGCAGACGCTAGTATCTGCGCCATCTTAAACTTCGCTCGAGTTTCAGAGAAGTTTAGTTTGACTTTGACTTTTCCTTCAGCTTCGAAATCGCTATACGCTAAATTTTCAATGGAAAAATGCAGAAGTTTTACAGGTCAGGACAGCTGAATTAAAAAATTCCAATCTTACTGGAATTTGAACCTACAATCGTGTTGCAGTCGGGCGCCTTACCGCTGATCTATATTGTTGTTCCCAACTGTAATTTTGTCGATGGGCTATTAAGCGATTCAGGGTTCAACTTATAATTCGATTGACTATGGCTGCGTTAAGCTTGGTTTACACTGCCAGGTAATTTCAGCCAGTCAGCAGTCAAAAGTCAAACTGGATTTGACTTTTGCTCGCTTGGAGTTTTGCTGACAAGTCGGGAGATTTTGCTTCTCAGTCATACCCGGAGGCTGTGACTTTTGACTTTTGACTGCTGACTGGCTGAAATTGCCTGGCAGTGGCAGTGTAAACCCAGCTTTACGAGAGAGGGCAAGGCTGCACCTGCAAAGAAGGGCAGACCCTCACGCGAACGATACTTAGTCGGTTGTTATGCAGTTACATTGACGATTTCAAACATCATAAATCAGAAGACGAGCGTGTTTCACTAATTTAAGGCCCGTGTGCCCCAAAGGTATACCCTGCCGTTCGACCGAGAAGTCACGGGTTCGATTCCTTACGAAGGTGGGCCAATCTGGGGACTCGTGACTCGGGAAGTCTGTTTCAGTAAAAAGCAGGGCGGAAAGAAAATACACGGTCACGTTTCTTCTGCTTCTTTCTTATGATTATTACAGTTATTGAAAGGAAAAAGCTATTAGCATGAAAATATCTACGGCCATTGTACTGCCCAAGACTCTGGGCGGGTTTACTTTTTCTAAATTGGATCTAACAGTCAGTATACCGCATACAATGCCAAGTTAGGTAAAACTAACTACCGCGAGAGGATTTTTTTAATTCGCACACACAAAAATGAAATTTAATGCTGCGAATACACCAGAACTATTTTGTAGAAGGAAAAGCAATGGAAACTGAACTTATTCTTAAGAAGAGAGCAGTAGTATTCTTATATTATTTCCATTTAAAGCAATAGTTGAAAAACTGCGTTTAGTTTGTCAGTTATGATATGTGACAGTATAACAAATGTTTAACACTTGTAAAGCAGATGACGTTACCTGGTGGCTCTCTGTCAGTAAGACTGCGGATTGAGTAAGTGATACGCTGAGACCTCTGTGGGTGAAACAAGTTATGATAAGCTGGATCACTTTTTGTAACCGGAGAGTAGTGACAGTGACTGCATCCAACAAGGTACTTGAGCTTATTTCCTTCAGATGCGCCTATTTACCAGCTGTCAACCTTCTCCCCTTAGCCCACTCCCACTTAAGTTTCGCAGTTCTTTATCACTACGTTTTATAGATAGCTAAACATACTGTGAAGGCCGAAACTCCCTGTAGTGTGGGCCGCCACAGACCCAATCGACCGTCGCTCCAGGACTCTGCACATTTTTGAAAACACATTTTATCTAGAATTACCTTGTCCTGTTCCGGTTCTAGCTAATGGCTAAGACTGGCAAGTTCCATCGTTTTTTAAACAATTACTGACACCGCAGCGTATAGTGTTAGGGCCAGAATTGCCTACGGGCTTTTGCGCCAGCACAGAATGTATCTGGTAGGGATTCAACGTTCGGAGAACTCGGGTGCCGCATAAGCAATCAAATTTTCCCCAGCAAGAATCCTTTTTTGCTCGAGACTGTCCTACAAAATAGTAGCCCAAAAAGAAATCAACGTTTGAACGTCATGATGTAGCTATTCACGATTTGTGAAGGACGCTGTTAACGCAGTACGTGAGCTTTTTTCTGTACTCATTCATATGATAGGTAAACCGATAGGTAAACCGATAGGTAGACAGATTGACGGATAGATAGGTAGATACATAAGTGACGTTTTGGGGTCGGTTGGGATCTGAAAATGTGCGTCCCGACGGCAATGCTCCACTGCAGCTTTGGGTAAAGGTTGACATGAGATAATCAAGTTCGTAGGCTTCATTTGTTATCACTTCAACAAGCGCAATGGGGTTTTCCATAATGCGTTTGTTTTGTAGAGCGGATCACACACACCAGCTTCAAGGGCAGTGCTGGTGTCACCATTTGCTGATGTGTTTGCCTCTATTCTATTTATCAGTGATGGTGATACTGACGATTTCTGGCCTAGTTTAAAGCAACAGCCTGTTTACAACTATGTTTCGACTGAGCAAATAGCCTACTTGCTTCCACGTGAGGCTGCAAACACACGGCAGAGATTAAAAGCTGGTTTCATTATGTAACGTTAGAACTGAGGGTGAATTTTCTGGCAAGTGTTGCTTGCAGCTTACGTAGGAACCCAGTGCGACTATCGATTAATAAGAGGTGATGACTGCTTAAAAGTCGACAGATTGACAATTACTTTAAAAGCTGCTATTTCATAGCAACAGCTCTAGTGGTGATTCGTCTGTTTCAATACAGCATACCAGTGCCCGTTAGTTGAAAGGGAGCTGCAGAGCCGATTATTGGCATCCCGGATGTATTGCTCGTTCATGAAGATTCTAGCAAACCAGCATCTCTTTGATCAATGGGGCTAGCTTGCGGAACTAAAATGAGGAATGGTACTTAGTGGTTCTCAAACTGCAGAAATAGAGATATCATAAACGATCGTTCGAGACCTTAAGCGCCTCGAGGTTGTCCATTTGAATGTAGCTTCTGTATAGGGGTCTGGGTCGTAGACAACCGATACTTTATGAGACAGAGAATGGGTTTACTGCAATGCGCGCAATCTTCACCGAGTAGTTTCCCGTCCAACAGATCCCAATACATCACTTGGGGTACAAAACATGCGCAAAACTTTTGTTGTTTTTCTTATAACTTGAAATTAAATGAATAGATACGTTCACTAAAAGGTACATATAGGTATCTGTACAGATGATTCACAAATTAAATCGTAGCGACTGACTTGAAATCCATCTAGAGGCTGAGAAAAATAATTTTACCTTGATGACACGTTCGTGTATACCTACATGAAATACAGCTTCGTTCGTCTTCTTGTACCCTGATGTTGTGTCACAACTCTCTCGTAGACTTTCCTAGTTCAGAATTCAGAGAAAAACATACACGGATTAGTGGTTCACACTTGCTGGTCGTTCGAGCGGCCTGCACCGGGATCACACGAACGTAATCGAGGAAGATTTTTCCGACTGTCTCGGAGGGCTGGTTGGTGAGGCTCTGTTGGTTTCGTATTAACACCCGCTTATGTCGAGCAAGACGATGAAATTTACAGTGTCCAAATTCGGCCGGACGATTACTTGGGTCCTATCTTTTCGCAGGTGCACCACCTAAATGTAAGTCGTTTATGTATTCAATATTGTTCACTTTTTCCCACTCCACGTTTTTTTTCTCTTTTTTTCCCCGTTTTTCTTCCCACCTTTCCAAATTCCCTCTCTGTTTCTATATAAAATCGTTTCTCCTATCTCTTTACATGGGAGCCAAACAAGTCCGGACATGCCCAGGACATTTCGCCCTCATTTCCACTGAGGTCGAGTCAAGTGCGTACCCTTGTGTCGTACATAACTCGCCCCGCCATTTCGCCCTTTTCTACTGGGGGCGAGTCAAGTGCGCACCCTTGTGTCGCACATGACTCGCCCCGCCATTTCGCCCTTTTCTACTGGGGACGAGTCAACTGCGTACCCACGTGTCGTATATGAGTCGACTCAACTTTCGACGCTCTTTTCAATGGCGCTCGACTCAACTGCGTACCCACGTGTTGTATAAGAGTCGACTCAACTTTTGACGCTCTTTTCAACTGCGGTCGACTCAACTGCGTACCCACGTGTCGAATATGAGTCGACTCAACTTTTGACGGTCTTTTGAACTGCGGTCGACTCAACTACGTACCCACGTGTCGTATATGAGTCGACTCGACCTTTCGCCCTCTTTTCAATTGCATATTTTCCAGCTAATTAATAATTTTAGAGTCATCTTCATTCGATTGCTACTCACAAACACACATAGCAAATAACAATTAAAGTTAATTCATTCACTGAACATTATTTAGGTGGAATCTAAAGTACGGCAGACAAAGTCAGGTTACCTGAAACTAACTACTGTGAGAGAGTTTAAAATCGTGAACACAAAAACTGAATTAATTATAGCTATGTAGGTACTGTACTGTGGTGCAGAAAAGGAAGCAATGGGGCAAACTATTCCTCGGGTGAGGGTAGTACTATGTTTTTTACTTCAATTTTTCGTTGCACTGAAACTGAATAGAAGCTGACGGGGCACCACAGCTCTTTGGCTTCTCGCTAACGATAGGAGGAGGCTAAAAAAAAACGAACTCGGCGGTAGGACAAGCTTCGTACATGATATATTATAAACGTTTATTAGCCACTTGTCTAGCGTATCCCTTTAAGGGGAGATAAACAGCGCCAGATTATTGCGTAGATAAGTTTTGCAGCCGTTGACGACTAGCACGCAAGTCATGGAAGCCGGCGGAAGGGAGTCGACGACGTGCGTTACAAATTTGAGAGCTGGCGTGACATTGCTCCTTTACCTTCCTTTCAATTTCCCAAACTTGTCCTGGGCCTCCTAGTGGTCAGCATAAGCCGTACGAGTACCGTCCTCAAGAGGGTAAAGTACTATGTCTTGCAGTAAGGTTGTGTATAACTTAAATTACACGAAGTTTACAATCTACCCGATATTTCGATCAGACAGATGATAAAATATTATTATTAGTAAATGTTTTCCACAGAATTTATTTTTACGTAATACAAATCATGAGTTACCTTTGAAGTTCGTTTTTTTCCAGCTTGGCGACTGATAAAAAGCCTCGTGACCAAAAGGCACGGATCGTACGTGGGGAAAACGGGATAGTATTGAGCCAGCTGCTTATGGCTCTACTTGGTGCTTATTTCAGGGCCAAGTTCGTTCTTGTGAAATGATACAAGTCCTGGGTAACGTGTTTCGAGACCTGCTGCGCTGCTTCTACATCACCACTCCTGCTGCAACCAGCTTCAAGACTGTGGAAGAAGTGCCTCCCTATTTTGCAGATGTAAAGACATTTTTCTTCAAGTTACAAGAAACGGTCCTATCATTACATAACGTTGAACTAGGCGTTCCCATACTTGGTCAGTTTCATCCTGCTGGAGAGGCTCATTCTGTACTTGAAAGGCAAAAGGCTTCCTCCGCTAAACGATGGATTTACGTCAGCGGCCTGTGGCTTGTCCATGGAGGTTGTCAAGTAAGAAAATTTGATCAGTTAACTTTTCAAATGCTGCACTGCATTATTGTCGCTTTTTAAACAAGGATACTTTCTCGGACTTTTGAAACCTCCTGCTTTATTTACATTTACGACAATTACCGCATCTGCGACTTGCCGTGGAATTCGCCCTTGACGTGGTTCATTGCAGCTATCGGCGTTGACTTCATCTTTTACTGGTTTCACCGGATGGGGCATGGTAACCATAGTCCAGTTGTGTTCAGTTCAGCTGCTTGATCATGACAGTTATGTAATGCTTCTAAACAGAGGTCAACTTGATCTGGTCACGACATCAGGCCCATCACAGTTCGGAAGAGTTCAACATGATGACGGGACTGAGACAAGGCATCTTCCAGGGCCTATTTTCATGGGTTTCTTATTGACCAAATTACCGTACGTAATGTTGCATTTGATCAACATTCAAGTATTTTAGGCGTTTTACCTTCCTCTGGCATTCTTCGTCCCAGCCAGTCATTTCTTAGTCCACCAGGACATAAACCTAATTTATCAGTTCTGGCTTCATACGGAGGTTGTTGACAACCTGGGTCCACTGGAATACGTGCTGAACACACCGAGTCACCATCGCGTGCATCACGGTATTCAGTTTCGCACAGTAATCGTATGTCGTTAACCGAGAACTTCTTCTTGAAGGGTCCAATAAGTACTGCATCGATAAAAACTACGGTGGCACTTTGATTATTTGGGATCGCCTGTTTGGAACCTTTGCCGCTGAGAGAAAGGATGAGAAGATTGTCTACGGCCTTATAGAACAAGTTGAATCATTCAACCCGCTCTACCTCCAAGTAACCAGGATAACTCATAATTCTCACTACTCAGACTATGGTTTCATAATCATTTGTATACGATTCAGTTCTTCTACACGGGCAAAGTTTACGAGAAATTCAAATCAGTATCTGGCTTTGGTAACAAACTTGCGGCCATCTTCTACGGTCCAGGCTGGAGTCCCGGAACACCGAGGACTGGCTTTGAGCACATGCTTCCCGATGTAATGCGCTTTCATTATGAATCAGTTCTTTGCCTCTAACGAATGTTGTCGATGGTATCAAAATTTAGATTAAGGAGAGGAAGAAGTTTCAGCAACCCATTACAGCTGCAGTGCAATGTTTGCTTGGCATCCACTACGTTGTTCTGGCTTTGGAATTCGAGATATGCATCCACGATATGGTAAGAATTTCGACTGTTTGCCAGCCTGCAGTATAGTACAGTCAACAGTGTTGCTCTCGACTGCACAGTATTGTTAGTGTATCCTAGAATTTCAGCCAGCCTTAAGCTTGGCTAGTCGTTTCCTGTCTCTAGGTTTCCAACTGTTCTTCTTCAGCGCGAAAGACTAGCGGTTACACATCACACTTACTTGTGTTATAGATAGATCGTAACAGCTACTTAGATTGACATTACTAAGTGGAGTCATTCTTGGGCAGGCGACGAGATTTCAGGTGTGGTTTTTGATCGCGTACGTCCTAGCATCCCTAGGAAGCATGGGTTTCGTCTACGACAATCAACCCTGGGGTCCGTACTCGGAGATGGCACGCTCGATCTTCTACCTTTGGTCCTCTTTCCAACTGGTTGCCAGTGACATTTCCACTGGACTGTACGTGCTAACCACTGCCATCAGAATCTTCCATACCTTCTCGGTGTTCTTCTGGTTGCGGCACATGTCGCAGTCCCGGCAGCTTTCATCCAAACTGGAAAAGCTTCAAAAAGACTAAATCATTTCAGACTTGCAGCACATTAGAGTATAACACGTATCAACTGGGATGTTTCAAAATACGAATACACCATAGCGAGCTGTGTAGCAGGTCAGGTTCAGTTCTCAATCGGTCTTTGTCTCACTATTTTTTCAGCAGGGCTCAAACCCCTGAGAGTAAAAGTGAAATAAAAAGAATAAGAAGGGAATATGAAACATCAGATAGGACAGTGAACTCGACTGCTCTGTTGATAAAGGGCAGGCTGTTCGGCTGTTCCTCTTTTTTCTATACAACTGTTGTGTTTTACAGCGGCTGAAACATTTTGGCCAGATCTGTAGTAACAGTATGTCATATTATGATATTGTTAAGGAAATGATGTACTTTTTGGATGGGTTACAGTCTGCTATAAGAGTTTTATGGCCGGGAAAACCTATCTTTTTCAGGTTTAACATACAATTCACAAGGCCAGTACTTATCACCTGTTTTAAAATTGCTAATACGCGGGCTTTCCAGTTTGAAAACAACAAAAGCACAATGCGTTGTATGCATTTGTTAGTATCACTGAATTTTTTTTGTTGCACTTGAGATAACACCGTAGTTTTTTTCGGGCGATGGAAACAAAAATTTGGTAAAACACGAGCATTTACTTACCTGATGGACTATTCCCATTGTCCTTAACATTTGGTCTTATACCTATATCGCTATATATTTAACTTCAACGTGCAGCATGG
This sequence comes from Leptestheria dahalacensis, assembly GCA_022114935.1. Lineage (NCBI taxonomy): Eukaryota > Metazoa > Arthropoda > Branchiopoda > Diplostraca > Leptestheriidae > Leptestheria > Leptestheria dahalacensis. The sequence continues at coordinate 65,074 of JAIQCU010000064.1, forward strand.
GTAATACTTTGAGATCTGAGTATGTTTTTCAGCGATTGGCTGTGCCATTCGGTGCGGCTCTTTCCGTTAGTTGCCCCATTTGTTTGTAATATATAAGGTGTGCGGAGACCAGGTGAAAAATGGAAACCTTGGCTGCGGCGAGACGATTCGACGTAAGCTTAAAACTGGCCATAAATACTTTACTGACTGAGACTTAAAAGCTCAAAACCAGACGCTATGTATACGAATTCCCATCGGTATCAAGGAACAATAAAAAGGCTTTTGTTCTTACAAGACATTGACTTTGCTATCTTGTATGTAATGGCTAGGCGTTTCTATTTTTACTTTCAGCGCCCAAGTGTAAAAGATGGGTTCTCAGCAATCAGTCTTTCCGTCGTAGTTGTGCATAACAGAAAATAGCATCGACTGATTTGTTTGGGAGGCAACAGCGTCATCGTTTTATTGCCCTTGAAAACAGAAGATTCTGTATCTGTTTGACGCGTGTTTGGTTAAGCTCTAGCAACGCGTAAACATCTGCGCAATTCCAAAACCCCGCATTTCTTTTTTTTCCCAGTGAGGAGCTCTGGCGTTATCTGAGAGAGATAATATCTCGAGTCAGCAGGCTTGCTTTGTCCGAGACGTCATATGTATGAGTACCAATATAGTTAATGGGGCTGTTTTTTAATACATTTGGTTATCGAGCTTTAAGGGATTCAAACGTTATTATGGTGTTTGCTATAGACCGTTTAATGACGGTCGTGAAGGTCCAACCTGATATGAAACAGCCATCAGACAATGTATATATGAAAAACCTGGTTATTTCACTAGAAATAAATCCCAAGCATTTTTTCAAACGAGTCCAGAATAACTATTTAACCGATGGTTTGAATGCAGTAGTTGCGAATTAAGTCAAGAGTTTGTATCAACGACAAGTAAGTATTTCATGTACAGGTCTTAATTTACTTCCAAGAGGCGCTCTGTAGCACCGCGAGTTTCGTCACAACATGTACTTGTCACGTATACATCCCACCTATTGAGTGCTACTAATACGTAAGCTATAAGAGTTATAGAAGGTATTATCAAGATACTAGGGTATCAATCAGGTTTGTACCGATATATCGATATCGATATCGAACCATCGATATATCAGTGAATTTTGGCTCTATATATCGTATCGAAAAGGATATCCTAATATCGAAAAATTGTCGATATCGATTTTCTTGCATGTAAATTCGATTGTTGGGAAAATATCGATATTCTAACGATAAATTTATCGATATTTGTATGGATACTTTCTTGGAAACTCGTTTCAAGTGAAATGCAAATAGGTCAGTTTTTGCATAATCCCAGTCAAGGAATTACGAGGAAGAACAATCATCTCTCCTCAAGGATCACTGAAACGTCGAACAAACCGGGGGAAATTGGTTGGGCCATGGGTTATATAAGGGAATGCAAAGGCATTCACCAGCTTAGTATGCAAGTAAAAACATAGTTTCTTCAGTTGCTTACAGTCGTAATGCTATAAAACAATCTTAAATTTTGAAGACGGAATCGCTTCTTGAGGACACGATGTTGATACTTGAAGGTGCGTCCAGGTTCTTGTTACTGCCGTAAACGCTTCAAGCATAGTGTTTCTTTGCAAACAGATAAATATTGCTAATTATCAAAATATGCAATAAATTGTAAAAGCAAAAGCAGACGTCACCTTAAACTGTTGAAATCACAAAAAATCGGTAAAATGTCGAGAACAGTATATCGTATCGGTTCGTTGATATATTTAAAATTATGATATCGATATTTTTACCGATACGATACTTTAAATCTTGATTGGATATATCGTATCGAAGATATCGATATGTCAGATTTCGAATATCGCACAACCCTGGTATCGATGAACGCTGTTGGTGGTATTGCTTCAGTACTTTATTTTCGCGTTGAGTCACAGTCAACGTTTACGGTCATAAAAGTCTTCAATCGCAATCTTCAATTTAAAGTCTTAAAACTTTCAATTTTAAGTGTAGCAAAAGTTTCCACAATCTTACTGTGATAGCAAAACGGATTAAACGAAGAAAACGTATATTTTGCCAGCCGCAATCAATTGCAACTCATACTGCTGAAGTTTGCGTTAGAAACTCGCACCGAAGAAGCGGGATATTGGCCTCCGGGCGGGTAATGGCGGATCTTGGATCAAAGTAGTTTCTAAAACAGCAGCTAGAGTAGCGATTATGGTCTACCATAAGTTGTGGCAGCCACCTGGCGGTATAATTGGATACTTTCTCTAAAGCAGCATGCAGTTCGTTGGTAACGAATGGAAGAGTAAAAATGCTCGTGTGCACTGACTGTACTTACACAAAAGGGAAGAGCAAGTAGGAGAATGACATCAAGACGAATCAACATCAGGATAACTGAAGAGGTACGACAATTGCTAGGAGCTGAACTCAGTGCAATGAGCCGCTTGCGAGCTGCGACTACTAGTTCTGAGTTCTAGGCTGAGTTGAATTCGCGGTGGAGAACCCGGTTGCTTTATCACATACTCCCTGTCCATATTCCTCCATGTCCTCGACCTATATCATGTTCATTCCAGGGCTCGAGGATACCTCTTATGTGCAGGTACAGGCTAGCGTTCCCACTGAATCAAGCACAATGGTTTTCATTTGCCGGATAAACATCAAATACCATGATTATCCCGCAATCGGTCAACAAAACATTAGTCGACGGAAGTTCGAAGCGCCTCGTGTTATTTCCAATGACCGTGGAGTCAGTCATTATCGGTAGCAGTCCAATGCACTGACGCAATAACGCGTTACAACACTACAATACGTGTTATCTCAGTAATGAGCGCTTCAGTAGCGTGCAATGTGTCATACAAGTATCGAAGTGACAAAGAGAACGTTCTAGGCATTGGCAGTCGTGTATTTCATCACTATGCACCGAGTACGTACAGACTAAAGCAGTAGAAAAGGGTTCTTGCTGGGAAAACGTTGATCGCTTACGGTACCCAACTTTCCAATGATACAAAACAGCCCCAAAGAATGTTGACTGTAGAATTGATAGTATTTAGTAAAAGTTCTATTTAGATCGGGTTCTTAATTTTGCAAATAAACTCCCAAATTTAAACAGATCCCCAATTTCCTACGATTCAGAAGCCTTTCTAGACTGTACATATGACACAGAGATTGCGTTGAATGTGACCTACACGGTAAAGTTTATACAAGAAATATCCTTTGGGAATTTTGAAAATATTTAAGCCGGTTTCCCGCCAAAAAGTTAGCTCGGTCAAATGAGTCAGGATTGACGTGTGTATTGACGGCATTTCAAGAGAGGTTTGCAGCAAATAGAAACAGGTTGGAGGGATGATGAAAGCAGAATTATTTCAATGTATTTTAGGAAAAATGTAAACGGTGATGCATAACGCTACGACGATCAGGGAGTTGAGCAGAGTGCAGCGAGCTGCCTGCGAGTAATAGCTCAGTTGAATCTCGCTGTAAAACTCGGTCAGGTTACGAGCGTACGGTGAGATGTTCATGGTGGAACGGGGCGGCAGGTAAATACCAGTCGAGTTCTTGTAACCGCGGAAATAGTAATGGTAGAACGCTTGACTGGGATCGATGGCATTGTGACCCAGGTTGCGTAAGGGGCGCCGGAAACGGCACCAGATGTAGTCGCTGTCCGTATCCGTTACATCGGGCACTAAAACCTACATGAGAGATGGTCACATGTAGATTTCCGACTAAGGTAACCAACAACTTATACAACTACGTACCAATCTATAGATACCAACTATAAACCTATGGGTGCTAACCAACTATACATCCATCTAAGGTAATGTACAGTCAACCACATCAGATATGGGCACTTGATAATAGAATGACTTCAACGTTTTTTTGCTTGTATCTTTTTAAATTGCATCTGGGTAATGTTGAAAATTTGCATATAAATGTCGCTTGTGTACTAGAATAAACGTACAATTTCCAGGCGACTCAAGTGAATAGCTTAACTCTGATAAAAAGTCAAAGTTTGAGCGGCTGTTAGTTTATGAGCCCCTTTCATATGTGATAGACTGTATTGATGAAGTTTAGATACTCCGCTGTGAAGGAAGGGAGGCAGGTAGTCCGACTCGACACGGTAGTGCCCCAACACGACTTGGTTGTCGACCAGCATGCAAGCGTTGATGTCCATCTTGCTGGTGTAGTAGTACGAGGTCGAGAAGCCGATGGCGATGTATGTCTAGCACCAACAAGCGAAACAACGGTTGGTTAACACACATCGGAACAAACAAGCTAACAAGCTAACAAGCAAACTAAGCTAACAAAAAAAAGAAAACAATCAACTTAACGTACTGTCAACCAACCAAACAAACAACCAAGCAAACAAACAATCAATCACACATATAATGGAACAATTAGACAAACAAGCAAACATTCAAGCAAACCAACAAACAAGCAGTCAATCAAAACAAGCTAACATTCAACCAAACATGCAATCAAACAAACAAACAACCAAAGAAAACATAGTACTACCCTCACCGAGGAATAGTTTGTCTCCATTGCTTTCTTTTCTGCAACACAGTACAATACTTATACGTAGCCATTTCACTCAGTTTTTGTGTTCGCGATTTTAGACTCTCTCGCAGTTGTTAGTTTTAGGTAACCTGGCTTTGTCTCCCGTACTTTAGATTCCATTTAAATAATGTTTAGTGAATGAATTGTCTTTGTTATTTGCTATGTGTGTTTGTGAATAGCAATCAAATGAAGATGACCCTAAAATTATTCATTAGCTGGAAAATTTGCAATTGAAATGCGGGCGAAATGTCGAGTCGACTCATGTACGACACGTGGGTACGTAGTTGAGTCGACCGCAGTTGAAAAGAGCGTCAAAAGTTGGGTCGACTCAAGTACGACACGTGGGTACGCAGTTGAGTCGAGCGCCATTGAAAAGAGCGTCAAAATTTGGGTCGAGTCATATACGACACATGGGTATGAAGTTGAGTCATGCGATGACGCAACTAGTCATGCTGAGTCATTGAGTCATGATGACGTCATAGATGGTAATGTAAACTCACAATGGCCGGGCATGCCCGGACTTGTTTTGGCTCCCATGTAAAGAGATAGGACAAACGATTTAACATAGAAACAAGACAGGGAATTTGGAAAAACGGTCGGAAGAAAAACGGGGGGAAAAAAGAAAAAAAACGTGGAGTGGAAAAAAAGTGAACAATATGTCTCCTTGCTGGTAAGCAATGGAGACAACGAGCGAAAAAGATAAGCATAGTAAACAAGCACGCAAACATGCAACAAGACAAATAAAAACAAGCAAACAAGCAATCACACAAAATGTGTCTAGTCTTTCTACTCCAAATTACAAGTAGCAAATATAAACAGTTACATCAACAACATACAAGCAAAACGAACACGGATTCTTTAAAACATTCGCCAAACAGAGGAACAACCATGTAGTATCTGAAAACAAGCGAACTGAACAGAGTATTAGGTAAAGAGCGACGCTTACGTCATTATTAGTGATCTTGCCACCGAGCGTGATGGCTACTTCCTTGTTATAGACATAGTCGACGTCGAAGATAACGACGTACTCGGCTGCTTCCAGCGTGCAGATCGGGTCGTAACTGCACAGGCGAAAGCAGGTTCTCTGCAGACCGCAGCCGGTAATCTCCCCAGCTACTCAATCAAATAAGCAAATTATAAAATAGGCTGTTAACTTGAAATGGACGTCAATTACGAAACGGGTTAATCCGCAGGCGGTCAGAAGTGAAGATCCAGTAACGGTTGCCGGACAGGACGCTGGCTCTATTTTCCATTTACTTGAATTAAATTCTTGGTTTCATTTCATTCTTTCCTTATCATTGTTGATTTGTCCGAACATCGTAAATTTCAAGTTTAACTTTAACCAACTTGCATTAACACTCACCTGTTTGACCTTTCTTAACACATCTATTGTAGTTGAGATTATAGTTCTATCTATCTATCTATCTATTATATCTATCTATCTATCTATCCATCTATCTATCAATCTATCTATCAATCTACCTATCTGTCCATCTCTATCTGTCTATCTGTCTGTCTGTTTGTCTGTTTGTCTGTCTATCTATCTATCTATCTGTCCATCTATCTATCGATCTATCTATCTGTGCGTTCGTCCTCCCATCCATCCATCCGTCCATCCATCTACCAGCTAGATCTACACGTAAGAGACACTTTTTCCTGCTGTCTGTCCATCCATCTATCTAGCTATCTATCTACCAGCTTATCTACCTATCTACCATCTATTTATTTATCTATCTACCCATCTATCTTTCTGTCTATTGCCTATATCTATTTCAGACACAACTTTCAACTCATCTATCTAAGATTAGTTTAGTTACATGAAATAGATGTCTCCGACGTCGGTGTAGGGAGCTTCCCAAGTGAAATTGACCATGTTCATGCGGATGGGAGCCTGGACATTGACCACAGCAGAAGACGGTCGATCCCTGCAATCGAGGAGCGAGGCGAAATCCGAAACTTGAAGCCAGCGACCCACGCCGGCCGTGGGCACCTTGGACGTCGGACCTCCGCCCAAAGCCCGAGCCTCGATCAGGAAGGCCTCGAAGTAATCACGGCCCTCAAGTTTCACTAAAGCCGTATATCGATAAAACAAATTACCTGGAATCAGTTTGGAGTCTTCCTGAATTCATTCATTCAAACTAGTAGCTTAGTTTTTTTTAATTATGAAATTGTGTCCCCAAACTCAGTTTTTATTTTTCCACGTTGAATAAGGTTACAGTTATAAGTGTTATGTGCGATTATCGGTTACACGTTATAGCGCTAAACCATCGTTGTTAAGCTTCAAAAGCCACTGATACTGGTTTCAGTTGGGTGTAAGCTACCCCGAACTAGTTACAACCAGCACTTCATTCAATTTTCATAGACCGCTGATGTGTTACTGTTGCGTCTACACGCTCCCGTTGCCACGGTAACCGAGCTCCCCGTAAACAGCATCTCACTACTCGTGCTCGTACAGGGGTCATTGAACTCTTATTCACTGAAATTTCATTCTCAAAAAAAGGATATAAAAAGACCTACCTTGCATGATACGACCTCTCCTGTAGCGATTATCATTGACCGTTATACGGTACGGACTTAAGGTGGTCATAAAAACCGGATCCAGTTGGGATTCATCGAAACCAGGTGGTAATTGCTGCTGCGGAAGGTTACTCACGCCTCCGACGAAATTACTGCCCGGCACTTGAGGTATCACGCTACCGGGTGCCTGAGCTATGTTAAGCCCACCCTGCCCTGCTACCTGTCCTACGGGGTTACTTTGCGGGAAAACCGATCCTTGCTGCGGGTTGTTGAATCCCGCCTGCGGGAAATTGGCTCCCGGTTGAAATCCCGGGCCGCTGGTTCCAAAATTATTAAAGTTCTGAATCTTGCGAGGAACCAGATCGTCGCAGGACGCTTTGGTGTATCGAATATGATTGGCCATACCGGTGCCAACCGATAAATAAAGGGTCAGGATCAAACTAGAGATCATCCTCTTTATCAAGTGCATAGTGAACTACTGACTGACCTACTACAGTAGAGTGGTCACTTGGTACGTGACGCACACGCAAACGGTCCAAACCCTCCTCCCTTGCGTGATAGATCACAGACTCCCCCTCCCCCTTATCCCCACGTAAGTTACTTATTATACTAAACCGTGGACGGCCAATCAAAAACAAGACTATTGAAATCAATAAACCTCACGGTCAGGGTGTATTTGTTATTTATTTACTTTTCTGAGGTTTTTTGGTTTGCAAGGGGAAGTTGAGGTCCTTGCTGGGATGACGGCTGCTTATGAGGCCGTAGATGATCAAGGCATGGCAAAAGTGCAGGGCTAAACTGCTGGCCGCCGTTGAAGGGAACGTGTTCCAACACAGCTCAATGATCCCCAGAATGCACAACCTGAATAATTACATATTTGATGCCAGATACAAATGACAAGTATACGAATAATACCTGAGCCAAACTGAATACGGCGTGGCCCAGAGCAGATAAGGCAGCGTGTGAAAGTACCAAACATAGAACTGGTAATGAAGGGACCGACTCAGCGCAACACCGATCAGATTGGCGCTGAACAGAGGCAGCAGAAACAGTTGAGAGACGATACTCACACCCGTGGGCTTCAACTTGTTATAGCTCTTCAAAAACCTAGTTAACAAACCCAGATGTTTCAAAAAATGTACTCAGATAAGAGTTAAATCAAATCAGAAATACCGAAACCAAGGCGAAGCAAATACTCCCAGCAAGATAATATGCAGGGCTAGCAGTCCTACATGGAAAACCGGATGAACGAAGACTTCCTCGGGTAAAAATCTCCAGTTGACGGTCCACTCAAAGAGGAAAACCCGGCCCAAGTTGAAAGCTCCCTTAACATAGGCCACTGGGCTTGCAATTAGGAATGGAGCTCCCAATAGCAGCTGCAGTGCGGCGCAGACAGACAGCTGCTTGACGGTTCTGTTGATGCCGAGAATGGCGATGTAGGCTAAGAGAAGGGCCGGCGCGAAGAGCAGGATGTTCATCTTGACCGAAACAGCCAGGCTAATAATAAAAAAGTATATTATACTTTAAGTTAAATTGAATTTGACAATTGTTTACCTGTAGAACACACTTCCTAGCGTCCAGTAATCATCGAGGAACAAGTTGATGGCGGCGTAGAGAAGTAACATTGCCACGGGATCATTAAACAGTCGAAGGACGAAGATTGAATGAATCCTGTACGATGTACAGCATAAGAAAAGCAGCACATATGGAGGCACCTGTATTGTACAAAAAATTAAATAACTGAGACCATGTTCTGTGGGTCGTGAATGATAAGGTGAATGAAAAGACCTTCTTTGATTTGTAATACAGTCGGAATACAAGTGCCAGGTTAATAAGGTATAGCCCTGCAAAGATGTACTGTGCCAAGCGAATGTTTTGACCGTAACTCGTGGCGTAGTAGAGACCGAGAAAGATGTAGATAAAACCGGCAGGGTAGACTAGTGGTCCCGTGTCACCTTTCAGCTGCGAGTAATCCAGAGTTCCATTGATGACGCCCTCGACTTCCTGCATGTACGCTTTCCAGTCAATCTCTGTATCTGCAACAGTAAATATTAATCTTCATCCTGAAATAACTGAGTAAAAAAGACATCTTACATGGAACACGCTGAATTACTAAAACATTGACGACTGCTTCTGCGATAAAGAGAACAGCTGCGGTCACCCATAGTAGACTTGGATCCGTTAATAAACGTTTGACGAAGTCAAGATTAGCGTATATAGCTGCATAGGTCTTCAAACTTCGAAACCGGCTAACTTGTTGACGTTTCCCTGGAGGCGCCATTATTTACTGTTTTGAAAGGAATAATATCGTCTGCTGCTTTTAATTACCTTCAACCTGATTAATTTTTAAAGTCAGATAAATGGGTGAGAAAACTACAATTTCATACGTGCACCCAGCATGTAGAAACCCGGGACACCCGGGATTTTATTAGTTTTTAGGCAGCAGACTTGAAATATTTATTTTTAGCCGTAATTATACCCTTGTACCAGCCTCGCCCGCCTTTGAGAAACTTCGCCCCTGCAGTAACTTCGCCCTGGACTTGACACTGAAAACTAGAAAGTAATAATAATCCCTTACGATTAACTTCAATTGTGTAATAATGAGTAAAATTATGTTTTCTTGAATTTTTACGGAATTAAAGATTATATAATTTTGTCTTATGTTCAGTGATGTAGCTGGCACCGCTGTGAACTAGCGGAAGACAAAATTTCAGCTGATTTTGTATTGCTGGTCTGCCTTTGCCCTACAGATACGGACATGTTGAACGCGGTCGCTCGAGCTTCTGCTGGCCTTTTAAAGGCGGCCAAACCCGCTGTTTCCCTCTCCAACATCCAGAATGAAACAGTGAAAATCATTCCCGCCATTGTTAGCCGTAAGTCAATTTTCCTAGCTTTGTAACGTGAAAAGAACCGGCGAAAGAACCGCTGCCGGCCGCAACCAATATGGCGGCTGTAACCTATAATGTATGTAAGTGCTGAGTCTAAAACTGTTTGCTATGTATTACCAGGTAAAATCCACACTGGCGAGAACTCTGCAGCTGCTGCTGCTGCTGCCCAGAAAGCCGCTGCTGTCAGCAATGGCAAAATTGTTGCCGTAATCGGTGCCGTTGTTGACGTGCAGTTCGAGGACAAGCTGCCGCCCATCCTGAACGCCCTTGAAGTCGCTGGCCGCAGCCCCAGACTTATCCTTGAAGTTGCTCAACATCTTGGTAAATTAGACTCTGTGTTTCGATGAAATCGTTATTGCTAATGGCAATCCCTCCTCAGGTGAAAACACTGTGCGAACCATTGCCATGGACGGTACTGAGGGTCTCATCCGAGGCCAGAACGTCATGGACACCGGCTCTCCCATTAAGATCCCCGTCGGTCCCGAGACTCTTGGCCGCATCATGAACGTCATTGGTGAACCCATTGATGAAAGGGGTCCCATTGTCACTGACAAGTTCGCCGCCATCCACGCTGAGGCCCCCGAGTTTGTAGAGATGAACGTCGCCCAGGAAATCCTGGTAACCGGCATCAAGGTCGTCGATCTGCTGGCTCCTTATGCCAAGGGAGGCAAAATTGGTATGAAACTGACCCCTTAACTGAATTAATTCAAGTTCATTGACATGGGTTGTTTGATTAGGTCTGTTCGGCGGTGCTGGTGTCGGCAAGACTGTACTGATCATGGAACTGATCAACAATGTTGCCAAGGCTCATGGTGGTTACTCTGTCTTCGCCGGAGTGGGTGAAAGAACCCGTGAAGGTAACGACTTGTACCACGAAATGATTGAGTCCGGAGTCATTTCTCTCAAGGATAAGACCTCCAAGGTATAAAACAGAATTCATGGCTCGTATAGTACTGAAGTGATCAATTAAGTCTCTTTTCTGTGTCACTAGGTGGCGCTGGTCTACGGTCAGATGAACGAGCCTCCCGGCGCTCGTGCCCGTGTCGCCCTTACCGGTTTGACTGTGGCCGAGTACTTCCGTGACCAGGAAGGTCAGGACGTGCTGCTCTTCATTGACAACATTTTCCGGTTCACCCAGGCCGGTTCCGAGGTGTCTGCCCTCTTGGGTCGTATCCCCTCGGCTGTCGGTTACCAGCCTACCCTGGCCACCGACATGGGTTCCATGCAGGAGCGTATTACCACCACCAAGAAGGGTTCCATTACCTCTGTCCAGGTACTAACCTAACTAAATAATTCTGATGATAACCGTTAACAGTTTGCTTATGCACCTAGGCTATTTACGTGCCTGCTGACGATTTGACGGATCCCGCGCCCGCCACCACCTTCGCTCACTTGGACGCCACCACCGTCTTGTCCCGCGCCATCGCCGAGTTGGGCATCTACCCAGCCGTCGATCCCCTGGATTCGACATCCCGTATCCTGGACCCCAACATCATTGGTGACGAGCACTACAACGTTGCCCGTGGTGTTCAGAAGATCCTGCAAGACTACAAGTCGCTCCAGGACATCATCGCCATCTTGGGTATGGACGAATTGTCCGAAGAAGACAAATTGACGGTAGCGCGCGCCCGCAAGATCCAGCGTTTCCTCTCGCAGCCCTTCCAGGTGGCCGAGGTGTTCACCGGACACGCCGGCAAACTGGTTCCCATCCAGGACACCATCAAGGGATTCAAGGCCATCCTGAACGGCGAGTACGACCACTTACCCGAAGCCGCCTTCTACATGGTCGGACCCATTGAGGAAGTCGTTGCCAAGGCCGAGAAGCTGGCAGAATCCACGTAAAAAATACAATCTAGAACTTTTGCAAACAAAAAAAACACACTTGTAATGTAGCCACGTGAACCAAGAAATACAAAAAAAAACTCATTTTGAGCCTTTTGTTTCGATACCCTGTCAAGGTGGAGTTTAATACGGTTGACTTGGCAGCCAGATTGTAGTGCCGGGGGGGGGGAGAAGGGGGAACAAGTTTTGATAGTCCTCCAGCTGGCTTAGTATTGAACCATTGACCCCGTTTCGTCCTGTTCCGTTTTTTTAGTGTTTCAGTGTGTGTATAGATTTTACTAGGCCTCCTGTGTTTCTGAGAGATCCTGCACATCTTGCGAAGGGATTCTCGGTTTACATCTAGGACGAAATGTTCAAAATGGGATTAAGAGTCGAGTTAGCTGAAGAAAAATAGTTTTCCTTATCGTCCCGCAACACACGTTGGGGCTCTCGGGAGACCCAAAACATGAAAAACTCGCCGCAAGTTTCCCTTGCAAGTGTACAAGAAAAAGCCATCACAATATTGGCTTTTTTGACGCTTAACAAACTTTGACAAGTCGTATGTTCTTCTGGGTTTCCTTTGCCCGCATTTTGATTTAACACGTAAAAAAATGTATCACGGAAAAATTTAAGAAAAGCTGAATTTTAAAAATGTTGAAATTAGGTTAAGATGTTGTTGGAAGAATGTCAAAAAAAGCGCGGGAAGTTTGAATAATAGTAACATTCGTATTCCGCCCCCCGACACGGAAGGAACCGACGTATATACGAGACGGTAAAGCTTTGAAGTAAGAGTCTCTTGATACAATATTGACGATGCCTGCTGTTGCTGCCGTCGGCTGGTTGGGTTTTATGTGCCGTCACCGTGGCAAGATGATGCTTCTCATCTTTGTTGGCTTGAGGAAATCCGGCCTCCGTCTCCGTATACCAGGGAGAAATGTTTGACAGCCAGGGGCAAGAGCAAGCTCGCCTAACATCCTGTCCAATGAGAGTACACCAGCAGATCCTATCATCTCCTGTCACGAGTTTATTTTCACTTTGTACCTAATACAAAGTCGCCAAACCAAAAAACACAACAAATAACAAGATCCCGTGACAACAAACCAACAATGGAGATTTCCAAATTGCAACGAGGCCAAGTACAAGAAGCCAGAAAACGACTAGACAAAGGCAAATAGATGGTGCGACATTGTATGGCTTTGGGTAATGTTGCTTCCGTGAGTAGTTCAGTACGACGTATCTATGGTGCAGTTACAATGTGATGATTCCATTAGTTTGGATCTTGCCTTAATGGCCAACTGGAAATCCCCGACCAAAGACGAGAGAGCGAAGCTTCATCAGTGTTGGGTTTTCAGCAAAAAGAGAGAGAAAATGTTTGTTTACGAGTGTCAGCAATCCCTTGTTACGTTTGCTTTATTGCTGGTTCTATAGTATCTAACAAGACTCTTGGTGCACACTCGGCACTTTATTCCTTCTTATCTCTTCCCTTCTCTGCTCGTGTATCCTCTAGACGGCGTTCCTCTTCATCCCAATGCCAGAAAGAAACTCATTTCCTTCTCACAGTCCCATCAGTCGATCGACTCTGAAGCTGAGGTCTCCTGTTACCTTCCAATCCTGGCAACCGCGACTGATGTAACGCCAATGGTATCTCTCCAGTTTTTTTTCCAGGTCGAGTTGCAAATCTAGAATGATAAACAATCACACAGTACGAAGGAAGAAGCAATCGTTGGTCAAAGTCAGCATATCTATGATCAATGGTTTTCGGGCAGTTTGAGGTCTTACAAGTTTCTCCTTATCTCGTGTGTGTGTGTAGAGCCGCAGTCGGGTGAGCAGATAACTCTTTGTCGGGAAAGTGGCTCTAAATCACTGCTTATACGAGCTTGTAATATATAGAAGCCTCTTCTGGCTGGTTGTAGAAAAATGCGCACGCGTCCGTTGCAACCCGGGTTTCCCAAGACTTGGCCATGGTGAGACGGGGAGCGAGCTAGTAGGCGCCCGACCACCATGTCGCTCGAGGACGACAGCCACTTGAACGCCATCCGCGTTGACAAGTCCAGCAACCACAAGCCGCGCATCTGCCTCAACATCTTGGCCAGCGACCGGCAGAAGTGCAACGGTCACCCCGTGGTCCGCAGTCAGAGTTCCCGGGCGGCTCTCTTGAGACAGCCCGATGGACGACCGCCGGCCAGCGCTTGCAGTGTCACCAGCGGTGCGGAAGTCGAGCATTTCCCGCTTCCGGACAAGTATATAACCCTAACAATCAATCTTTTCTTCCTCTCTGCCTTATAGATATACTGTCAATAGTCACTGACGAGTCTGTGTGTTGTTATGCTTTCATATCTGTGTGAAGATACGTCGAGTACCGGTCGGGTAATTGCCGGATTTCCCGCTGGATCCTGTCAATCGTCTTTCTGGTTACGACAGCAATTTCCCTCTGGCTGCTTCATATTTACGGTAAGCCCGGGGCGTTAAGCTATAAATTCTCACGCGTCATTAGCACGTTCTGCCGGGCACAACTTAGCATATAACAGTAGTTAAGCCTTTATCGCTGGGCGCCAAATGGTACATCCATAATCTGAAGCAGCTTTTTCTTTGGTAAATAGGTTTATTGAGAGTTAAAGCAATTTAGCTCTCAAGTTATAAATGACAAGACGAGTATAAAAATAGTCCGCCTGATATGCTAGGGCAACGTGTGTTCCCTGAGGGCCGATTTAAAGCCAGGATTAGTCCCCAAGAAACACGGTTTACGTAAGAGTTTTTAGGTTGGATTGCTATCGGCGGTGAAGGTGTGGAGAGTAAGATGTGTTTAAAGCCGGCGTGCATCAAGACAGCGGCACGTCTGTTATCCCGCCTTGATCCTTCTGTTGATCCGTGCACGGATTTCTACAAGTTCACCTGCGGCAAGTTCTTGGTGTCCGGAAACATGCCCGACGACTCGCACCACTTGTCTACTCTGCACGAAATGCAGGACGACATCTACCTTTCCATTAGACGTAAGCAAATCTCTATCTCTCTATCTATATCTACCCGTCCATCTATCTTTCTATCTATCTATTTATCCATTTGTCCATCTTATCAGCCACCCGTCTATCTTACCTATCTCTCTCTCACTTGCTGTACCTGTCTATCTACTTATCTTCTATCCAACTTCCACCTATCCATCCAGCCGTCTACCTCTCTCTCTCTTTCTCTGTCTGTCTAACAATCTATCTTCCTATCCATCTTCATACTCTGACTTGTACAGTCTAGAGCAAGAAAACGTTTTTATGGAAGGGAATAAGGTAATATTTTGATATTCAGGATTTTATTTTGGCAAAACTAACAAACCAGTTGAAACGAAACTTTGTTAATGTGTTAATTACTAATGAGTCTACACGTGGTATTTTTTGAGCCGCTATAACTCTAATACTATGGGAGTTATAAGCACTGAACTTTTCCAGAGGAAGAACCTTTTTTCCGTATCTAGACTGTCCGAAAACATGTCTTTCTGTTATTTTTCGCGCATCTCGAATGTTGTAAAAGTCTCGCGTACACAGTACACAAGATTGAAGTGTGTCCTGTTATATAATAAGCAGACACGTGTTTTTGTTGTTGTTTATCTGATTGCGACACTTGTTCGATAAAGGAATTATCGAAGAGGAGCGCCTCCAGGGAGACGCCGATGAACAAGAGGGACGCAATGGAACTAGTGATTCAATTAGGAAAGCACAGCAACTCTACGCTTCCTGCATGAATCCAGGTACAACTAGAGTTTCGACAGATCGATTGACACCGATTGCCACGCATTCTCACTCTTCCTCTCAAACCTTGACGAACACGTGTTATATTAATCTAATCATTTTTGTATTAAAGATAACCTAGATATAACTTAAATTAATGAAAAGATTTTAACCATTGAAATCAGCTCGATGAAAAATATATACAGTGTTAATTAATCACAGCTTTTGAAGATTCTAATTACGCCGGACTGGGGGATCATCCTCTGCACCGGTTCGTCAGTGCCCGAGGGGAAATCGGAGCCTGGCCCTTACTGCAAGCCGAGCACTGGTTAGAGGAGAAGGTCTCCCTGGAGCGGCTGATTGCTACTTTAGCCGCTTACCAGGTTCACAGCTTCTTCGATCTCTACCTTTCTCCCGACGAGAAGAATACGTCGACACTCAGCGTCCAGGTATATTGGCTTCTGGCCTCTGTCATTATGTCAACAGGTCTTGTATGTATCAACTTAGTTGGTGTGGCAAGTCAAACTTGTCGAATTAGCGCCCAGCTCGAGTCTCTGCACTTGGTAATGTTGTTTAACACTCGACTTTAAATGGGGTTTCTGGTACGTTTGTGGTTTGACAGATCTACAAGGGAGATAGTCTGATCGACAAGGAATGGTTCGACGCTAACCGAAGCGACAATGGCCACAAACACGGGCGATACATCCGCGCTTATCGCAACCTGATCGAGGAGTCGGTTCTGCTGCTCAGCCGCGGACAGCATCATCTCCTGCGGGAAGTCGACGATATCATCAACTTTGAGGCCAGATTCGCCAAGGTAAACCAGCCCTACGCTCACCAAACACGTCATGATGGTAGATTCTTATCTCTCACCTACCTTTAATCATACGTTTCAGTACATCCATCTACCCATCCATCCACCCATCTATCTACTTGTCTTACCTAGCTTTTTACCTACCTGATCTACCTATTAATCTATCCACTTACTGATTTGCCTAGTTACCTTATTATCTGCCCAACTATCTATACCCATATGCTTTCCTAACCACATATCCACTTGTCTGACTATCCACCTATCTGCCCGACTACCTTCCTCTCTTTCTATCTATGTGTCTGTCTAGCTACCTAGTTGACTTAGTTATAATTTATCTACCCAGCAATCTATCCATTTACCTGCTCTTCCTTTATCTGCTTCCTGCTTCACTATCTATCCAACTATCTGCCCATCTCTTTGTCTACACTACATAGCTACCGACCTATTTACTTGTTCACCTGTCCATGCATTTATCTACCTATTTAACTCATTGTCTACAAGTTCCGCCTACGGTCTATCACAAAGACTGATACTTGGGCAAGCGAGTGGCTATTAAGAGCGTATTAAGACGTCTGATTAAGTATCTAATGAGTGAACTGTGCTCAATTGGGGACAGGAGCTATTTGCTGGTACTGATTGCGCATTAATGAAAGGGGGCCGAGAGTGAATCGATCACAAACCCTCTGTTTGGGGGGGGGGGGGCTAATAAGCCAAAGCTCAATGGGAAGACCACTGTGCGATGCGGTGAATTGGTATTGTCGTTTGATGCATGTTATTACGCTCGATAAAACGTCTTGTGAAATCATTCATCACCGTGGCTTCATCTCGATGCTAACTAATGAAAATACCATTCGCCAATAACCGCAAAATTAATCAAACCATGCCATTGAAACCGAGACGAGACATTCCTGGCCCGTCCAATCCCGTCTCTTAAAACGACGCCATTTTAATCAACACATATTTCACCAAGACAAAAGACAGCCATCTATTCAATGGCGCAACCTATGAACACCGGAAACGAAGGATAATATGCTACAGTAGCTCGTCACCTTGAAATAGGTTGCCGGGAGTAGCTGCTCTGATCAGGACGCCTTAACCAAAATACGGAGGATCGTTCTAGACGTACCGAACGGTAATCGGACATTGGACGATTCGGACGGTAACGAACAGCGATATACCTTAGCCGATATCCAGGAGCAGTTTCCTTCGGTACTTGTCCGTTATACGCACCACCTATAGTTATAATGGCTTAATGAGTCAAAATCTCATGCCAATTTAGTTTAACAAATACGAATTCACGAAATCTAAATAATAATGCAACTCGGCGTTACCCATAGTTGAACTGGACTGTTATTGTCGACGGCCTGTTGGAGTCGGTCGGTTTGGACCACATCCAGCGCTCGAGGATCGTCACCGACGATATGGTGTTGAGTCTCCAGTGCCAGGCGTTCCTCTCGGACATTGTCGAACTCTTACGGAGTACTCCTAAGCGGTCAGTAATAGCATATCGAACGTCCATTTAGACTCGAGCTGATACGTACATCCATGTATCAAGTTATGGATCTACTGTATCCACCTGACACACCAAAGACCAGCCAATATCTATCCAGGTTACAGGTAGATAAAAACACATGATAATCGATACTTTGCAGAACTGTGGTCAACTACCTGGTGTGGAGGTTCCTCTTCAAGATGATGCCGTACATCGGGACGCGCTTCCATCGGCTCATGCTCGACTTCAAGACCAGCGTACCCAATCTGAATGACGAGCGACTCTACGTGGCCAGGTAGACGATCAAAGTCAAGCGTAAATTGACACCGATTGATGATAGTTTCGTTGCGAAAACAGGTGGAAACACTGCGTCCATTTGGTTAATGAAGGTATGGGTCTGACCCTGGCTCATCTGTACATTACTCGCGAGGCACCTCTCTGGTCTATCTCAAAGGTGAAAACGACTAATCTGGACTTGGTCTCAGTCTTTATTAATCTATTGGATGGATCACCAGCAGATACAGGAACTGATACAAGAGATCAAGCAGGTATTTGGTCAGAATATCGCCCAACAAGATTGGATTGAAGAGGACATGAAACAGCGGCTATTGGAGAAGGTAATTTCTATTGATCCAGCCATTAATGCTTGTTAATTCAGTGAAGGTATTTGACATTCATTGAACAGTTGAAATCCATGGGCTCCAAGATTGGCTTCCCCAGCAGAGTTTTCAACGCCGAAGAAATGGACCGCGAGTACGAAGATGTAATCAATCTCCTTTGCAATGTTTACGTTAAACGGTTATGCACAGACATGCAGATAGATAGATAGATAGATAGATAGATAGAGAGATAGATAAATACAAAGATACAGAGATAGATAGATAGAAAGATAGATAAATACAGAGATACAGAGATAGACAGACAGATCGGCAAACAGACAGACAGATAGTCAGATAGATAGGCAAATAGATAGATAGACAAATAGACACATAGATAGATAGATAGATAGTTAGATAGATAGATAGATAGATAGATAGATAGATAGATAGTTAGATAGATAGATAGATAGATAGATAGACAGGTAGATAGTTAGACAAATAGACACAAAGATAGATAGATAGATAGTAAACGAGTCTCAAACGTTGGGACTCGTTCCCATAGTGTCCATTCATTCATAACCCCGTCACTTTTTATTTTCGTCAAAATCGCCTACCAATCATCAGTTTCCATTCTAATGAATAATGAATTTAACCTTCATCCGACCGGCGAGAAAGCTGGTGATTGCCGACGAGCACATCCTGTTCAACGTGGCGCGGTTACGCAAGCACGAACTCTGGCGCGAGGTGAAGAAAATCTTTCAACCGGAGCCTCTCAAGGAAAAGTAATTCAATCAAACTCAAATCTCATTGACTATCATTTCCAACCTTTTTCCTTTCCTTGCGCCAGGGATTGGCTGGTGCAACCACTGGTCGTCAACGCGTTCCACAACACGGGATCCAACGAAATCAGTACAACTTCTTCAAACTCCTCCACTATAACTTTTAAACCTAATTAACTTAAATTCTATTCAAGTTTTCCCACTGGGTATCTTGAGAGAACCGTTGTACCATCCCGACTATCCCAAGTAAGTGGAACTGATGGAATTCCACAATGTTTCCACTTGAATGTGTCGGTTATGTCCTGAATCAGGTACGTCCTGTACGGCAACCTGGGCGTAGTGATCGGTCACGAGTTGATTCACGGTTTCGACGAAAACGGCCGCCGCTACGATCACCTGGGCAACCTGACGCACTGGTGGAGCGAGACGTTGCTGCGCGAGTTTCGACAGCGGGCCGACTGCTTTGTCCAGCAGTACAGTTCCTACCCCATCGATATGATTGGCAAAAACGTTAGTTCAACTTTGAATGATATCAACTTGAATTAATATTATAATTAATGAGAGAAATAAATGATTGATTTCAAGGTCGATGGGAATGTCACTCTGGGCGAGAATATTTGCGACAGCGCCGGGATGGCCCACGCCTGGTCAGCGTACAAGAACACAGCCGAGCGCCAAGAGGATTTGGATCTACCGGGAGTCCCTTACACGCACGACCAACTCTTTTTCATCACTTACGGACAAGTAACATGAGATTCCATTTACATCTATCTATCTATCTATATATCTATCTATCTATCTATACAAGTAACATGAAATTCCATTTACATCTATCTATCTATCTAGCTATACAAGTAACATGAGATTCCATTTACATCTATCTATCTATCTATCCAAGTGTCTACGTTAGTTTCTACATGTCTCTCTATCGATCTGACTATCTACCTAACTTACCTCTCCATCTACCTATCTACCGAATTTGTCCATCTAGTATCCCAGTATAAATGTAATAGAATATAAACATCACTGATACAAACTTAACTGATGGCAAATTTCAAGTTAATTAGTGATTAAAAAAGAATACTAAACTATCGCTTAACAAATGCACAAACCTACAAAGCGAAAATGATCCAATTCGTTTAGATCTGGTGCGAAGTGTTGACGACAGAGGGTTTCGAGAAATACGCCAAGGAAGTGCACAGCCCGGGAAAGTACCGCGCCATCGGCGTCCTCCAAAACAGCGAGGTCTTCTCCAACGTCTTCAACTGTCCACTGGGCAGCCCCATGAATCCGCACACCAAATGCAAGCTGTGGAGCTAAATGAACAAGAAAAGAAAGGGGGACAAAATTACAGACACTAGATTCAAAGTCGGAATCGCACAAAAACATAACCTATGCTGCTGGCCAGTCAATAAAATATGATAACCGTCAATGTCCCCCCCCCCTCGCCCCCCCCCAAAAAATCCCATCGACGTAACATTTGTTTGATCCGTCTGGACGTTTATCCCTACTGACGTGAATATCTGCTCGATATCTCCAACGTTAAAGAGACATTCAAAACCAGAAACTGAAGCGCACAAACGTGTTTTTCTCGACCCCCTCCTCAGTGCATTACACTTACATCAAATCCTTGGTATCATTGGATGTATAAAATAAACCGCTGTCTTGTCTAAAGTACCTTTAGAAATCTGAATATTCTGCTAATCAATGTGTATTTTCTCAATGTATCACACCAGGTTTATATTTCTCCTTACAGATAAAAAAAAACAGAAAAGAATGGATAGTGTTGAAAATTGTACAAGTACACGGGGGATTACATCATTTATATATTTGGAGAAAAATTTTTAAAAATACACATGTAAAAAATAATCAGACTAAGAGATCCCGACGATGACGTGGCGTACATGGCTTTTTTAAGTTAAAAGATAGGAATACTGTGCTAAATAAAACAAGAAAAAGGATACAGAGTTGATATTATATCCATGTGATTTGGCCAGTGTGATTGTGCGTCAAAATGCCTACCCAGCGGACGCGTCCTCACCAGGGAGCCATGACTACGGCAGCAATTAGGGCGGCTGCCAATCCGCTGATTACGACGATATAGACGCCCAGCAACGACCGCCGTACCGCCGAACCCTTTAATGGTCACATAACCAGATTATTACAATAACCAAGAAAATAATTTAAAGACATAAACTAATTTAAGTACTCGAGAGATTCAAACAGAGGATGACAAAAACTGAGCTTACAGGTGCGTCCTGCTTTTGGTTATCGGCCGGTTTGGCGTGTCCATTAGCATTCAGTTCCTTCATGGGGAAAACGCTCGAGCTCTGGCTACTCTCCTTCGAATTCTGGCACTGGAGAATCTATTTTTACCAAAAACAAAAAAATCAAAATCCCATTCGATGAATGAAGCTCGTATTCAAATATTAGTTGCTCGTTTACAGTGAGGACTAAGTGGACGACAGCGTGGAACACGACATAGGCTACCAGGACCCATCGCATCCATTCCGGCAATCCGGCCGAGGGCAGGTCAATGGCCAGGAATATGCAGGCGACTTGAATAGGGAAAAAGAATTTCATTTGAAAAAAGGAATCCAAATTACAGTTTAAAAACTAGGTTTAAAAATAGGTAGAATGTCCACGTTGCAAAATAGATTACTTCCAAGGATGTGAGCCGAATTGCCAACGGTCCAGTGAGCCCAATTGAAAATGGGCCTTTGCGGAGTGCCCGGATGGGGCCGGAAATAAGCCATAAAGGGCTGGATGAACGCCAATCCTGCACGTTAAATAACAAATTGAGAAACAGATAGTAAGACAACACCAGTTTTTTAAAATTACAAAAGTAAACCAAGAATTATAAATATTGAGTTGCACAAAAATATCGACAATTTACCCGTACAAACATAAAACAAACCAGTTAACTTCTTTCATAGGAGTAAATACAAATGAACAGGATGAGAAGGTAAAGCTTAAATTAATGGAAAATAGGAAAAGTCGAAATACAAAATGATGATATAAAATAACAAAAAAACCGTCACATTATTTGTTCAGCTTGTCATTTGAACCGGCAATATTAAATGGGCCTGTTTTGTTTACCCGTAGTAACACAGCCGATGATTGCGTGCGGGTTGTAGGCAGCCGTCGCGGTCCATCCGTCAACCTCGACGAAGATAATGATGAAGCTGATCAGAGTCAAGCTCCACACGACTATCATAATGATGCGGTGAAACTATAAATCCGAAAACAAAATGAATAACACAGCTGACAGAAAGCAGATGACAAAAAACTAACATATCTTATTAAGAAATAGAGTAATCAGGATACTAAACTAAAGATTTAAACTTAGTGCGTAATCAATGTGTGGAAGTTGATAACGAATTCCAGATTGGTTTACCACAAACCAGAGGTCCTTGCCGCCAATCTGCTTGCCGACCCAGGTCGTCCGGAAGTAGCGGGCCAAGAGGATTCCGATGGACGCGGACAGGATCCAGGCGCAGATCATCAAGACACCGTGCGCCTTCACCAAACCCTCTGTTTAACACAAATCATTTTCATTCAATTAGAATAATCTCAGTAATTTAAACCGAATAACTTTAGGGTTTTACAGTGAAATTCGAAAAATTTGTTGAAAATCATAGAAGCTACCTCCTCCAGCGTGAACTTCTCCAATTTCTCCAATGCTGACGGCGCTGGAAGTTTCCGCTCGCTGCTGGTGAGGAGCCAACGAAGCTGCGCACCAAATTGTTAATTCATTAACATCATTAGATAACAGCCATATATCACAGTACTACTATGTTATTTGTTATAAATGTGTAAATATATAGTTAAACAGAAATGGGGGAAGTAGCTGGTGATTAACATATCAGTTAATAGAATTCATGTTAGCTGCAATTGAAGTTACAAGGATTGGCGGATCCTCTGGCCAGAAGAAGGTAGTGAGGCTGACTCATGTTGTAGGTGAGGTTTCCGTAGGTGAACACTTCCCTGCGAGTGAATCTGCAGTACAGGTTTCCGTTTTCGTATCTGGTAGCCAGCACGTCGGCGATATTTTCCTGCCAAATGAGGAACATTTGATAATTAAGGATTATTGGACTCTAAGCAAATCTGTAATAAGACGACACATACTGAACTTAACCTAACTAAGACTCATTGAATGTTGTTTCGTATTTCTTATTTTGTACATAATGGAACAGAATAAACGGAAGAAGTAAGGATCACAAAATATCCGTACAGCAAGTCGCGTGTTGCCCTTCACCGGTCGATCATAGTTCTGCGACGTGTACACGTTCACTTGGTCGCCAAACAGCACGCACTCGTTCACGCTATCGTCCCCCTACCGAGAGCAAATGGACATAACATACAAGGATTCAAAGTTTACTGTCGAGTTTTATCATTTACCATTTCATCGTCTTTGGAGAATCCCACAGCAACGTACCCGGTCGTCCCGACCGGCTGACCGAACAGCTCAAAGACATAGTCCGAGCCATTGCGGATGTATGTCACCAGGGACGAGCACTTGCGGTTCTCGTGGCAGTTGTTGGGGATGCCAAAGCAGTTCTTGGTCTCCCCGCAGCCGTCGTACACGTCGGCCATTGAACCTGGAGGAAGTCCCTGTGACGGTGAAAGACACATTCAGGCACGTGGTAAACGTTTGATGGCTACGGTTGACTTGCCAGTGTTGTCGTTCTCTCGGTGGTCGTCGTAACCGCATTCGGAGCCGTAGTGGTCGCTACCGAGTTCAGATCGAACGTGCTGGAGGATGCTACTCTTTCGTCATGGTAACTCAGTCCGTCTGGGGTTCAAGCAATAAATTAATGGAGTTTCACTATAGGTTCAAGAAAAACAGGTTGCTATAATACCTTGCATTGCTGGACCTCGTGCCAGCAGCAGGAAGTGCGGCTGGTTAAGATCGAAGGTCAAGCCGTCGAACGAATAAGAAGCCTGTCGAGTAAACTTGCAGTACAAGTTGCCATTCTCGTAGCGCGCATCTGACACGTTCACAATGTTAGCCTGTTCCATGAATTTTACTTTTTTTAATTAAAGGGTCTTAACGTGGAGTTGTGTGTGAACTCACGTTTGACATCCGCTCGTTGTACTTGGTTTCATAGTTGTACGACGTGGAGACGTTCACCTGGCCGTTGTAGTAGACGCACTCATTGACACTGTCTTGACCCTGATAAGACATGAAAATAAGACCTGAAAAGTTCGAATTTCGCTTCTGCAGAGCAATACATACCATTTCAGGATCCTTGGAGAATCCCACCGCGATGTACGAATTGCCCGACGCCGTGGCTTTACCGAACAACTCAAACTCAAAGACGGATCCCTTACGGATAAAACTGACGAGAGCATTGCAGTCTTTCGAGGATTGGCAGTTATCTGGAGAGCTAAAGCAGTTCTTGGTTTGACCGCATCCATCGTAAACCGACAGCGTCTAAACACAAATTAACAAATGTAAACAAACCGCTAATCAACGGTAGCGACATCTGGTAACACGACCCAGAAAATAATCTGTTCCAAGTTTTAATTAACATCAATCAGGCATCTACTTTACAGTACTAAACGGCCGCCATAGTTTCAAATATAGAAGCAAGTTTGAATTTTGACCCTCTTAGATAATAACCGCAACCGATTGCGTAAAAAGAGCAACGTACAAATCCTAAGTGTTTTTTTAATTATAAATCTTATCACCCTGTCCGATAACGTTGCCTAATAAGTGGCTCTTTTTATGCTTCGCTGATGTGTCAGAAATAGCTTATATTGACACACAACGCACGTCAGTTCAAAATTTTATCTTTGTGTTTTCCCAATAGGGCATTTCTCAAAGCGAGACATTTGTACCCAACTCCAAACTTGACTTCAATCCGGTAAAAAAAAAACCGCTGAATCATTGCCATGAAACACATGTTTCCGTGGTAACGGTCCAAGTTTGGCAACCGTTCAAGCCCGATACAAACAGCTTTCCTACCGGAAATCGATATTCTACGTGACACTGCCTTAACGAGTTTTATTCGTTGAATTTTGGCGCGCGCGCGCTTTTCAAATTACCTGCGTCGGCGGCCGGGTAGTGGAGCTGCTAATGGAGCGCTGCACGCGAACTTTAACGGTCGAAGGGACGCGCACCCAGAACGTCGCGAAATCTTTCACAATCGTTGCACTGTGTATTAAGTAACATTCACAATTATAACGGAATAATATACTCTGGTAGAAATTAAACTGCTAATTACCTGAAAATGATTTCGCCGGTGAAATTGGCGGGCGCCTGCCACGTCACTTCCACTTGCTCTTTGTTGGTATTTCCGCTGTGCGTAATGGAGTTCTGCAAGGTGATTCATACATATTATGTAATAAAATATGATTATGAATTATGGTTGCATTTATTAAGGAAAATGGCGTTTGATTTTGAAAACTGTGCAGCGTTGCCAGTTGATAAAATAGATTAAGCAAATACATGTTGATTTTGACTTAATTTCAATGTTTACTGGAATTTTTTAACTATTGTGTCACTCGTTAAATTGTGATTAACTTACAAGTGAAATTACTGAAAGTTAGTTAACATAGATGAATAGATGGATAGATGGATAGATAGATAGATAGATAGATAGACAGATAGACAGATAGACACATTAGACAAATAGACAAATAGACAGACAGACAGAGAGATAGATATAGATAGATAGATAGATAGATATATAGATAGGTAGGTAAATAGATAGATGGATAATGTCAATCATTACATCACTTCCGGACGAGCAGGAAATGAGCTGAGATCCGGGCGAGGTGATGAATTGACCGAGCGGTTGTTCTTGTTGGTTTGACGTTGAAGCGGCATCGTGGGCTTGTAGCAGGAAACCTTGAAGATTCACGGGGGGAAATAAAAAGACAAATTATTGATTTATTCATCGACGGCGCGGGTGAATTGATAATTATTCAAAAGCGCCCCGGTGATGGATGACCAGCCAGAGGACCAACTTCGAAAAATGCATCAAAATGAGAAAAACTTTGTATTCAACCTTTGAAAGAATTGCCCGCCAGCGAAGATAGACGAACCGTCAGTCGACTTCCAGGTTCCACTACGCTCTGAATTAATAACAACCATTGTTAAGGACAGGCAGCTAGGTAAATTTACAATGAGATTTAGTTCTTTAGTAGATATTACTTGGATAGAATAGCTAGATGAATGGCTAGGTAGACAGGTAGAAAGATGACTGGCGAATGAATGGAGAAAAGCAATGAATATTAAGTTGTAGGTTTAGATAGCTGGGCAGAATGAACTAGCAAGCTACCCAATAGAACAAAGAACAAATCTATCGGATTAACAAACTGTAACCGAACAAGGGAACGAACAAGCAGGTCAACCCTTGAACAACCAAACTTACTAACATGACAATTAACGTTACAAACTATGACCAACCAAGAGAACGAACAAGCAGACTATAACCATAGAGAACAAACAACCAGACTTACTAACATGACTCACCATCTAGCAATAAAACTATCCGTACAAGAGAACAAACTAAAGTGTAAAAAGAACAACCCAACTAACAATAGAACAGACAAGCAGACAATGGACAAACAAACAAACAGCTGGAACAAGCAAATTACATCTGTGTTAAAGAGCTATCGTACCTGCAACGGCGTCACGTTGAAAGGCGCGGCAGCCTGTTGCGGCGCCGGTCCGTGTCCCGGCGTGAGGGACCCGCACGCCGAGTCGGGAGCGCCGCGGCCGAAACCCAGCACCCCGCTGCTCCAACAGCTCCACACCAGCACCAACACAATACCGCGCAGCGCCATTCAATACACACCAATGGCCAACACTACCAAATCAAATGAAAACAATAGGCCCTTCATTAACACCTTCCAGTCAAAACTTTCTTTCAATCCTCTTTTAACTAACGTTAACTTAACACTTACACAGTCACCAATGAAACCCCAAAACATTGCATCATTAAACGAAGAGCTAAAAATAACCGTCGCCCATGAACGGAATTTCCAGTAAGTTGTAACAACGCCTTCTTTCGTCTAATCACTGTGGAAACCGAAAAAGGTCAAAGGTCAACCTTCATTACGGCAAAGTCACACAATCACATTTCCCCGGTCCCCTCTGAACAAGAACACATCAAAGCCGTCAACTGTCGCTAAAGAATACGGGCAAATCAGCGTCACGCTGCTTTACAGCCGCTTGTTTATTCATTTCAACGGGGAACCCCCGGCTGCTCGACACCGTAGAAAGTTCATGCGTCTCTCAACGAGTCACAAAATTCAAAAAGTAAGAAAAGCTCAAACACTAAATGTCCTTGTAAGTTATGGGACCCGCTGGAAAACCGCTCCCTAATGAAACGTCCAAACATTATGGCAGTTTATTGTTACATAACTTCATTTTTCAAAGTTTTATTCCATTCGTTCAATACAGTACTTGATTATAATACCATGCCTGTTTAACTATTATAGTATTCCACTGATTGTGTTAACTCTTAGATAACTTCTTATATAACATATATATTTAGAAACTCCTCGAAACTAAAACCCCGATAGATAAAAAACCTGTCAACTCCTGTTTACAGCTAGCACGTGACCAGTCATTGCTTATCCAACAACGATACAATGACCATCGACGTAAGTGCATAAGCAGGGCACGTGGATTTCAATGCGGTGCGTTGTCATGGCAACGCAGATAAACACAAATACAATTTTAACCTGATTCGTTATTCACTTTTCAAGACGGATAAACAAATAAATAGGAGAAATTTCCACTAACTGTAAAAAACGAGAACAGGTCGATGCGTGACCCCGCAAAAAGGTCACGCAAGGTCAAACCTTTCACCGGGCGCGCCCCTAACAAGTTCATCGAATCGTTCAGTTCATTAAAAGAGAAAACAAGGTTTACTCCTTATCACTGCATTGATCTCCATGATCGCATTGTACTCCGTTTTAAATTCTCAAATATTCCAGATAAATACTAACTTCAATTAAAGATGACTGAGTTTTGGAATAAAAACATACCTGAGGTGAATTAAAACCGAGTCGGTGAGAAACTTGTAAAGGAGAAAGAGCGAGGAAGTATTGGTCGATGAAAAGTAGAGAGGTAAAAAGACACACGACCTTGCGGTAGCCCGGCACATGTGCGACTGACACCAAACAAGCCAGTGGCACGGCTTCCCTTACCTTTACTTCCCAATCCCAACACCTTATTCCCCCTTTTTCAAACAAATTTCTCCTCAGTAACGAAGTGAATTTAGATTATTTGTCAATCAGTGGGTCACCTTTTCATCAACGTCATTGCGAAATGGCGTGAATTTCAGTGAATCACAGAGTGTTAGTCACACAGGGAACCAAATTATGACCTCACGAGTTTAACAGAGTGATTCGGTAATTCTCAATGATCCGATGATAAGGTATACGAGTCACAGAGTGTTAGTCACACAACACGACTTTAATGACCCGATAGGATTCTTATGATTCTCGAAATGTTCAAAGAAAGTTTGATTGTTTTCTTGTGATAATCCATCAGATTACTCTGAACTGACACGGTTATTTGAACATTCTCGTGATTCTGAAGATTCTCCAATTCCTCAAAATTACTCTAGCCTAATTCTGATTCGTCAGTTCGTAATGATTCTTACAGGAATCTTCTAATTTTTCGGACCAATCTCATATTCGATAATCTTAGTGATTCGTTCTCAAGATTCTCATTCGTTAGACTCGCAAGCTTTATTAGAATTATCTTGGCAGTAATTCCAGAAACTGTTGGATTCCCTTACAGTAAACCCTGCAATTATCCAGAGGATCCGAGAACGCCTGTTGTTTTAACCACTCTACTTTATACATCGTGTGAACTGTCAGAACCTCGCCCTTCCCTGTAATACCCATACGGCTCATCTTCTCCTCCAAAGGTTCAACTATAGGTGTTCCAGTTTCACTCTGAATTATACCACCGACGTGAAACCTCTGTTAGGTTTCGACAATCTTCCAGAATGAATCGTTAACATTCAAAGACGATCGATTCAAACTTGAGATTATCAAAATGTAAAGATTATCGATTCAGATTAGCCTTTAATAAACACGAGAATCTTAAGATATACAAGCGACAAATCATGATTTTCTTGATATTTGTCTTTTAGAATTACTTGGTTATCGAGTAACTTTGTGAACGATTTGTCAACTACTAGTTATAATCTAACTTTGAGATAATTGAATTAGTCAGATGGGTCAATAAGAGTGATGTTAACTCATTAGAGTTAAAATGAAGAAGATTCGTCAAGACGCGGAATGTGAAATATGCAAGTTGGACGTCCGAGAAGTTGACTAAACGGCCGGCGCGCGTTTGCCTTGACACAGAAAAACGGTCAAAAAAGAAGATTCCCTCATAGTGTTGACCCTCTCTTGAAGCAAAATGTCCAGGAGATAAGCAGAGAAAGAGAAAGGGAAAGGGAAAAAGCCATGGCCGGTGAAAGGCCATACCACACGACGGAGAAGATTTCAAACACTTAACACGGGAGGCTAGAGTTAGAGGCATAACAATTGAACATGAAGATTTGTAGATATTTATATAGAATACGTACAGAGCAATAAAACAATGTTCTTGCTGGGGTTATAGCACCCACGTTTTCAAAGATATAACAACCAAAAAAATACTGGGAGTAGAACTGGTAGCTATGTACAAACTAGTCAAGTTTCATTAAAATCAGATTGTTAGTTTTGCCAAAATAAAATCCTGAAGTTGAAGAAGATCCGTAGTTTCCTATCATTCGCTCTGTACTATACAGGAGGTATATACGATATCTATATGTACGTATCGATATGGATATACATGTATTAGAATTATAGATTATGTGCATGTGCAAGTCTTGTAGATACTGGAAACAGGGCCGCATTTTCAAACAACGGATTCAGGTATAGGCAGGAGCGTCTTCCGCCGCCGGCTATTACAACTTTCTCTCTGCTCTTTGAAAGAAGACCAACCTTCGCCTTGGCCACAAATCAGCCAGCCTCGACATGCTGCACAGCCCCGTGCACTGTCATCACGCCAGCCAGGAAAGTTCCGTCCCCGAGCTGGAAGACACTAGCAGCTGGAAACGTGTCATGGAACACATGGGAACCTAACTTTCATGACAAAGCAGAACCTCGATCATCACTAGCTATTACATATCTACATAACACATGTATCGTAGCGTTGTCGTATGGTTAAAGATATTGACGTAATCTAGCCCTACCTAAGCTCATTTTTACAAATAGCCGCAGGGCAATTCCGAAGCCAGAGTTACTTTCATGGGGTGAAAACGACTTCAAATCAATCTCGGTGTGAAAAAGAACTCGTACAGCAGGAAAAGACCATATGTGTGTCAACATCTCGCGGTCGTGAACCTTGACCTACTAGACTTTTCCCGCGCTTTTTTTTCAAACTAAACCAACTGGGAGTATGGGCCTTGGCATGGAATTTGCCCTCGGGCTATAACTTTGAACAAAGGGGGCTAAAGTACGAATAGCCGCGGGGCAAATAGGAAGCCAGCAGACTATATTATTACGTCCCATGATTTTTCATTATTCTTCGGCGTTTGATTTGAAAGGAAAGAGTTGACGAGCAGCCGACCGTGGAGACCTCCCGCAGAGTGTTATAAGACGATTTATTGTCAATGTCTTGTATGTGAACGCTACGCGCATTTGTGAGACGTAAGGTTAGATAAGCCAGGCTCGGACTTTCTCACTGATTACTAATTCTCTGTCCTTATTACCATAAATCCTTTTCTAAAAGTAAAATCATACAAGTAATACACTTTAAGTCAACTTAAACAACTCTATGAAGTTAATTTGAGTAATATAGTATTAAATTATGAAGGCAAATTCATGAAATTATAGATACATCGACTTTATACGAAACTGAAAAAAGGAACCGAATAAAAATTAAAGCTTAAAGGTTAATTAGCATTAAAGTTGTCACTCTGACCTCGGATTTTTTGCAACTTCCTCTCTGCTTTTGACCCCCAATGCAAAACACCGGCACTGACGTCATGACAGCGGATAACGCTAATCACCCAGCGATCACAAAACTAGAAGCCTTGACTCCTTTATTTTGCAGTTTCCTTTGAAATGTAATTGTTATTATGTTAAAAGAAAGAGATTCAAGTCATCATTTACTTTTACCTACGCCAGAAGCAAGAGTCTAGAGCTAAACCGCCATAAAACAAGGATTCACGCTTATCATCATTCTCAGCATAATTAAAGACGCAGTCTGGTATACAACGCCGGTTGTAAGGCATCTTTATGGCTGCCATCTAGATAATGATATTATACATACCCAATTATAGTCGTGTATACAAACTCGTTAACGCATTTAACACCCCACTGTCACGAGACGGTCGGTATCAATTCTATTATAATCAACTTCTAAAGCTAAAATGGATAGACAGATGGGTAGATAGATACACTGTCGCGATTTTGGCTTGTTTCACTAGCCCAAGCAGGTGAAACTTTTGTTTCACTAGGAGACAAACCGCGTGAAACACCACATTGTCGGATTTCGGCCTGTTTCACTAGCCCAAGCAGGTGAAACTTTTGTTTCACTGGGAGACAAAACCGAGTGAAACACCTACTTTTTGAAAAAAGGGTCCCTTTTATAAACGTTTCACCTGCTTGGGCTGGTGAAACGTTGTATATTAGGATTTTGTCTTGAAACGTTTGTCAGAGCCACAACATGAANGACAGTGTAGATGTACAGACGGATAGGTGGTTAAATAGATGGTTAGACGATTAGAGAGATCCGATATATGTTTAAAAAGATAGATAGACAGATAGACAGTCGATTAGATCGGTAGATGGCTAGATAGACAGACAGATAGATAGTTAAGATAGATATACAGATGGATAGGTGGTTAAATAGATGGTTAGACGATTAGAGAGATCCGATATATGTTTAAATAGGTAGATAGACAGATAGACAGTCGATTAGACCGGTAGATGGCTAGATAGATAGACAGATAGATAGGTAGATAGCCAAAGAAATAGAAAGATAGATAGATAGATAGATAGACAGATAGATAGACTAGGTAGTAGATATATATATAGAGGGGTAGACGGCTAGATGGTTAAATAGATGGTTAAATGATTAGATAGATCGATAGATGGTTAGATAGATAGGCATATAGACACGACGATAGATATATAGATAAATAGATTGGCAGATAAGCGATTAGATAGATAGATGGACAGGCAGACAGGCAGAACGATTATTAACCATTATAATATTGATTTTTGATATTGTGTGGAATTGTTAATAGCCCAGTGGCCGCCGCGCTGACAACAGAGAAGAATGCGCGGTAAGCAATGATGTAACGCCGTAATTACACGGGACAAGGTGGCATAAATACTTGAGTGAAAAAAGCTGGTATTCCGTGTGCGGGCAAACCTCTTGTTGAGAGTGGAAACAAGAGGGAAACGTTTTTCCCACAGTGAAAAACGTGAGTCACGATATAGTCACCGACACATGCCCACGACGAGTGTCCCTCATCAACAGGCAGCTAGTAGTTTTCCTTTCCCTGAAAAACCCCAAAGCCCTTGAAGTCAACGGGCACGACAAAAGCACATGCTTCCTACAGGTGTCCAAACATTGCCCTCCCTCCCCGGTGACGCAGCTAAACAATTCAACACAGACGCCACAAATTGCCCCTACAGATTGCCTCATCCTCCTTACCATTTCAACCAAACACTTGAAAACAGACATGGAGACATGGAGACACCTTAAGGTGAAAGATGTCGGAGTTGACAAAGAAACCAGAAGAATTCACATGAAAGACTCAGAACGCGGTGGCAAGTTGGGCACAAGATGGCGCCGATGGATTGAGGATGAAGGACTGGTCCGCTAGGGGCGCCACCGCCCAGGGTTTCGGGAGAGTGAAATGACGAGAGTAATTCGTTACTAGGCCAGCTCTGTTAGTTATGGCTTCGTACCTAATTATCTTTAATTTGACATCATTTGTATATTTACGGTTTAAAAAGTATCATCTTCTGCGATCAACCTAATCTACTTATCTATAATCCATATCCTTCTTTCAGTAGATCCAGCTACCCTTCAATCTTAATAGCTATTGTCTACCAAGGTTTGGTTTAAACTAACTTAACTATAAATAAACTTGTGTATAAAACAGTTCATGATATAAGTAAAGCCAAAATGATAAAAACTTGCATTGTATCTCCCGATGAGTAACCGAGATTGCGCAATCTATCATTGTGATGGTGAAGGTATCCGCTTGTATAGTTCTGCTGCACTTGCCGAAACGCGCAAGGCGCTATCGGCATCGACATTCCACCGATATAGTGTGTAAACATATCAAGTCACTAAAACGACACGAGTGACACAGTATCTTCCATGACTAATCTAAATTTAGTCCTAACTATCCTTGGTTTGCACGACGTGTCGTCTGCTTGAATTCTGCCATAAGCCAACACGGGAACGAATGCTAGTGAGCTGCGTATCACTTCCTACCTCTAACATTGTAGCAGACGAACCACGACAAACTCGTGCAACCCAAAGGACCTGTTAGTGCTTTGGACACAATACAGCCATTAAACTGAAAACGAATAATCTTGATGCTAATTTGAATCTCTGTTCGTCCTAGTTTTGGCGGTTTTTCTAACGTAACTTTCGGCGTTTTTAAGATAATGAAACAAAACTAACAAACTAATGTAAAGGAATTGATATCGATCTTTTGAAGCTAAGTTCTTCTTGTTCTTGAAAAATTCTTTAAAATTTTCGAGCTGTGCTAATTTTCCTCCGCCATTCGCCCGTTTTTCGCCTTTAATTAAATTAATTATATTATGCTTTAAGATGTTGTGAGGAAATCATCTCCGTTGAAAAAATCCCCAATTTGTTGAGAAACTCCTATTAGTTGCTGAGAAATCCTTAACTTTTGCGACAGCGATTTGCAGACCGTTGCATGCTCTTGTTCTATATAACCAACGATATTTGAGTCATATCCTCGATAGTATAATGGTTAGTATCCCCGCCTGTCACGCGGGAGACCGGGGTTCAATTCCCCGTCGGGGAGAAATCTTTTCTTTTTTTTCTCTTTCAGTATCAATTTTTTCCAATCCTCAGTAATTACTCAATGTAGCTTTTAAGAATATAAATCATGATCCTTCAGTTTAGAGAGTAATTACAGCGGTTCTGAACTAATTGTGAATCAGTATCATTTGGTGTCACGCTCGTGAAACAGAATTTTCTTTGTGAAGAAGGTACCGTTAATGATAATCAGATAATAATTTCCTGCTGAGATATATGCATAATAGATTCTGAAGGATTTCATACGAAGCTTGGGATTACATAAAAACTAACAATAAAAGTACGCTAACCTAGATAACTCCTAGTTTCTCAAACTGTTTAAGTGACTATAACATTGAACAGTTATTCGTATGCTAAAAGACTCGTAAGTTTAACAGGAAACTCAACATAGATTATCGAGTTATCCTTAGCCGTTGTAACAACGTCTTTCGGTGGTGAACATTTCAAATGACTCACTAATGCGTCAATTCACTTATCAACCATAAGATTTAAATCTGGCAACTGCGCTTTTTTCAGTCTAATCGGGGATCCGTGCCAGTGGTTCCGTATTCAAATTAAGACGCGAGTCCTTTTCGGAACTTTTCGAAAACGATTCAAGCACTTTGCAAATTTCTCAGTCCTCGCCAGGAGTTCGCTAGTGCAGCTCAACGAACTTGGTTGTAAACTCGACATTCTCGTGTTCACAAGGTCAACCAATTTTAAGTGACGTTAGAATTAAGTGAATTTCAATATGTTATTCGCAGACCTAAGTGATTCGAGGATCAAAATGGGGCCATAATCAATTCTGAAGAATCGACTTTGCAATAACCGTGATCAGCGAAGGAGACAAGGTCGTCAATCTGAGCGCGGGTTTCGTCAACGGTAGGGAAAATCAACATTATATCGTTTTATTTTAGCTGGTAATTGGAATCTACATTGGGGCGCCCCCAGTATGAAGATCGCTCGGTGGCGCCACCTACCGGTCGATCTGGGAACTTCATGTTGGTTGTGAAATGAGTGAACCAACAGAGTGTGAAAAATATGTTCCGGTTTTCAGCGAGTAAGTATTACCGCGTGGTAAGTTACTCAATATGTTAGTTTTTTTTTAGCATGAATTGATATTGCTAAGGATCAAAGTGCACAACTGACTGCAACATTAATTCCACAGCTTACAAGGCAGAGTTAACCAGTAAGTGTATGTGAAGTGTTAGTAAATAGTGAACTTGATTTATAGTGGTGGTGAAATAAATGACGTTAAGTCTTTATTTAAGGAACTATCTGTGGTTTATATGAAAAAACTTAAGGAATAAAAAACTGAACCAAGATAAAACAAGGTAATATAGAAAAATGAACTAGCGTGGATTTCCAACCAACTTAGCACCAAACATTCCCAGCTATGTGTTTTATCCGAATGTGAAATTTAGAAAATCCTGTTTCACGTGCATGATACCAAATGATTAGCGGTATCTATGCTGAGTAACTACTCTCTAAGCTGAAGGATCATAATTTGTATTCTTAAAAGCTACATTGAGTAATCATTGAGGATTGGAAAAAATTGATACTGAAAGAAAAAAAAAGATAAGATTTCTCCCCGACGGGGAATTCAACCCCGGTCTCCCGCGTGACAGGCGGGGATACTAACCACTATACTATCGAGGACATGGCTATAATATGGTTTCTTACCTTCAAGACCTGTCGCTAAAGTTAAGGATTTCTCAGCAACTAATAGTAATATCTCAGTGAATGTGGGATTTTTTCTACGGAGAAGATTTCCTCACAACATTTTAAAGCATTATGTAACTAGGTTTATAACTGATTTAATTAAAGGTGAAAAAGCGCGAAAGACGGGCGAACGGTGGAGGAAAATTAGCAGATATCGAAAAGTTTGTGGAATTTTTCAACAAACCTAGAGCCGAAATGCTCGGAATCGAATCGATTAACAAAGTTTGAAAACTTATCCAAACATAGTACTACCCTCACCAAGGAATAGTTTGCCTCCATTGCTTTCTTTTCTGCACCACAGTACAGTACTTACGTAGCTATAATTCAGTTGTTGTGATTTTAAACTCTCTAGCAGTAGTTAGTTTTAGGTAACCTGGCTTTGTCTGCCGTACTTTATATCCCATTTAAATAATGTTCAGTGAATGAATTGTCTTTGTTATTTGCTATGTGTGTTTGTGAGTAGCAATCGAATGAAGATTATTTGAAAATTATTCATTAGCTGGAAAAATTGCAATTGAAAAGAGGGCGAAATGTCGAGTAGACTCATATTCGTCACGTGGGTACGCAGTTGAATCGAACGCCATTGAAAAGAGCGTCAAAAGTTGAGTCGACTCTTGTACGACACGTGAGTACGTAGTTAAGTCGACCGTAGCCGAAAAGCGCGCGAAAAGTCGAGTCGAGTCATATACGACACATGGGTACGCATCTGATTGGTCCGTAGCCAAAAAGCGCGTGAAAAGTCGAGTCGACTCATGTACGACACGTGGTACGCAGTTGATTCGACCGCAGTTGAAAAGAGCGTCAAAAGTTGAGTCGACTCATGTACGACACATGAGTGCTTCTGATTGGTCCGTAGCCGAAAAGCGCGCGAAAAGTCGAGTCGAGTCATGTACGACACATGGGAATGAAGTTGAGTCATACGATGACGCAATTGAGTCATTTTGAGTCATTGCGTCATGGTGACGTCATTGATGGTCATGGCAATAACTCACTATGGCCGGGCATGCCCGGACTTGTTTGGCTCCCATGTAAAGAGATAGGACAAACGATTTAACATAGAAACAGATAGGGAATTTGAAAAGGTGGGAAGAAAAACGGGGAAAAAAAAAAGAAAAAAAAACATGAAGTGGAAAAAAGTGAACAATATGTCTCCATGCTGTTAAGCAATGGAGACAATTATCTTAAAAAAGCCAGAAGTTACGTAAGATAAACCGCTGAAAACGGGACGAACAGGGATTCAAACTAGCATAACTATGGAAGTTTTCTAAATATTTCATTAGACTTGGAGTCAACCTACTCGAACTTCTTTCCTTTACAAGAGTTTGAAATATTATTCAGCTACCTTTAATCGTTGCTGAGTTATTGCGTAAAAACTGGGAGGACCGTCGTCCGAGCATAAAGAGAATTAGTAAAACTTGAAAGATTATTAGTATGTTATGACAAACTTAGAGTAATATAATCTAGCATTAAATTTTTCGTAATAGTTTGAAAACTTTTGCAATTATCTTTGTAACTGATTTAATTAAAGGTAAAAAAGCGCGAAAATCGGGCAAATGGGGAACGAAAAATTAGCGAAACTCTAATTTTTTTGGAATTTTTTCAACTACTATTTAAGCATTTAACAATTCCTATTAAAACAAGTGTAAATAAAATTTTAAATTCCGATGAACGGGCGAGTATAAAACCGGAAAAATTAGGTATTTTGCAACAAAAAGATGTGTCATATTGATTCAAATTAATGTCTTAATACTAGTTTGAAATAGTATCTATTTGTCTTAACTCTTTAATCTATGACAGAAAGATCGCAATAAAATTATGCATGCTGAGAAGCAAAAGTAGCATATTAATTCGGTATCAAATTATTCAGAATCCATTCGCTTACATTAACTTTAAGTACCATTTCATTATCTTTAAATGCTGCCGAGACGCAACCAAAAAACTGGGAGCGTCTAGGTTAGCCCCTGAAAAACAAATTAACATAACTAAGAAAAACTAAACTATTTTCGTCAAACTTGTCATCAACGTGTTCAGGAATGGAATATGTACATGAGTTTAAATTAGACGTCAGTAATTGAAAACCGCAAGGATAATGAACTAACTGAGCCAAGATAGTATTAAATAGAATAAAACATTTGATAATAAAGTTTTTGAATCAAATTACCACTAAACATTCGCCGCCATTTTTTCATCCAAGTTTTTAATCTTGCTTCTATATCTTGAGATTTCAGGAAGTTACAAAAAGAATACTTAACTGGAACAGAAGCTAGAGTGCTTCATTGGTACGAGATACGTATTAACACACGTATGAGATAAAATGTTGTCTTGCTTACATTTAATTATATCGCAATAGTAATGATTTAAGTTATTATGTCTATTCTATGGTTGGTAATTACCATTTCAGAACCCTGCGTGTGCGATTTGTTATCCACACGAGTTTTTCTGCCTCTTACGTAACCGTATATCGATAAGCGAACGATTGAAAACCGTTAAGAGTAATGAAATACGGAGGTAATCACGGTGGTTAAGTGATTATCTTATGATTTTACGGTTTTAACTTAAAAATTTCCAGGAAATTTGAAATTTTGCGCGCTGCTCTTAGCTCCTCCCCTTTCCTCCTTCTTCCCTCCCTTTTCTCCCCCCCTCCTTCTCCCCCTTCTTCACCGGGCGTGTGGGAAGAATGTTCCCGAGCTTCCATCTAGCGGAGAATTCCCGAATTCTCATGTTACTATGGCAACACATGTTTGGATTGTCTATTGACAAAACCACATCAGCCGTTTGAAGATGTTCAAGAATACTTTCCAAAGCGGCTTTCTGTCAATTCTTTACAGTATAGGAAGTAAGCCGTTGCAGTTATGGGACAAGCAAGTGAAGAACGGTCACATCAAGCGCATCACCGACAATGACATTCAGTCGCTGGTTCTCGAGATCATTGGGTCCAATGTCAGCACCACATTCATCACATGCCCCGCTGACCCTCGGATGACTCTCGGCATCAAACTGCCCTATCTTGTCATGATTGTTAAAAATATGAAGAAGTATTTCACCTTTGAAGTTCAGGTATGGTTTCTGTATCCAATTCAGTACCGTTTCCCGTTAACGATCAGAGTTTCAATATTACCCGTAGATCTTGGACGACAAGAATGTGAGACGTAGGTTTCGGGCGAGTAACTACCAGTCGACAACTCGTGTCAAACCCTTCATCTGCACCATGCCGATGCGGCTCGACGAGGGCTGGAACCAGATTCAGTTCAATCTAGCCGATTTCACACGCAGGGCCTACGGAACCAATTACGTAGAGACGCTGCGGGTTCAGATCCACGCCAACTGTAGGGTTCGGAGGATTTACTTCTCTGACAGGCTCTACTCGGAGGACGAGCTTCCCGCCGAATTCAAACTGTATCTTCCCGTACAAGCTAAAGTCCAGGCGAAGGCGTAAAGTTATACTTTTGAACAATATTGAATTCCATTCTACAACCATCAACTGTACGATCGTTTCAGAGGCAAAAAAGGCAAACGCGCGTGTATTACTGAGTTGTGCACTGTCGAGACAATATAAGTCGTACAAAAAAATGTCAACTTTCTCTAAATATGAAAGAAAAACAACGATTTCGCAAAACTTTGCCTTGTTTATTCCGCCCCCGATAGAACTTGTTGCTGGAAAACTGTTGCTTAGAAATGTCAGAGGGTCATAAAACTACCCTCTCGTGCCATACTTTTGTTTTTTCCTCCTGTCGTAAGTCTAAAAACAGCAATGTCGTGACTAGTATTGTACAAACTGGAACGCAAGCTGACCATTACAAAAGAAACAATATAACCATAACATAAAGAATGTCGACTATACAACCAACTAGACGCAATAATGAGGGAACTTTGGGATAAGTTGCTAGAAACAAATAACTTTGGGGGGGTACAAGTATTAGGTCAGAGCAACCGAGACAAATGCATTTTTGGAAAAGACAATCTGATTCATGCAGATCTCACGACTAATATTTTGTGCGCCAGCGTAATTTTTTGCCATATGGTTATAGTGATGGAAAAATACAAGTGTGAAAGAGATGGAATGCTTGTCCTCAGTTGACCTAGGGTTATCGGTGAATGCTGCTGGTAGTGCTTCTGCGTCGGCCCTTTCCGTCTGAGGTAGTGGTCCTTTGATGTGTGCAATAACCCAGGTTATATGGAGGAGCACATATCGTCATTCACAGCACACGAGCGGCACAGGCGGGCCATATAACAGAGTTCCCATGCGAAGGGGAAAAAAGAGGACCGGCCTTTGTAGAGCTGAACGAATTGGCTGTCGCACAACATGCAAAAGCGCCGGCGTTTTCCATTTGACTCTCGAAACACTGTTTCTGACCCGACTCGTCCCGAGAATAGACTAGACTGTGGACTGTTTTGGACCTAAGAACTTATTGAGATCACACAACTTTGGTGGTTGTTGTTATGGGCATTGGTGAAGCTGCTGAGTTGCTGTTATTTTTGCATGGCGTTGACGCACTTGTCCGTTAAGCCGAGCTCTCCTTGCGACTGCTGCAATTGAGCTGAGCCAGCTTCTTGTAGAAGGAAGAGTTGACGAAACGCGGGTACGAGTCTCTGTGCATCAACGTGTAAATCTGCAACTGAGCCTCGTCGAACGTCTGACTGGTAGGCATCACCATGTTGCGGTTGACTATCTCGCGAACGCGGGAATCTAAACTAACCTGCAGCAGGAGATTGGAACCACATCATCACAAACAGCTTTAAGGTAGCAGCATATGGTTCCTAAATGTATATGTACCTCTTTGGGCGACAATATGGATATGAAGTCTTCGTAGATGATTCGCGCCTTCTCTTCGATGACTTCGGGATTGGTTTCCTTCTTGAGGTCCTCACAGGCCAGCCAGAAGAGAATGTTTTCCTCGCTGTACTCGCACTTGAGAAACTCACGGAAAACGGCTCTGCCGGCAGTGCTTCTCATTAATCGATCAAACGATTCACCCCAGCACCTGATCTCCTCCACACTGGGCCTGTCGACACAGCACCACGTATTACAATACTACGCCGGGTAACAAGCAGCACATTGCATGCTCATGCAATTACGTCGAATTTAGAGACTGGAAAGGCAACTTACAAGTTCTCCTGATCGATATTGCAAGAGGCTTTGTTACTGCTGACTTCTCGAGATTTAGCGGGCTCGCCATCCTCCTGACTCTTGGACGTTAAGCTGCAAGTAAACAAACGTTAACAATAGAGCTTGTCGCGCGGCCGTGTACATGTGAAAAGTCATCGAGTCACTAGAGAGGTCCAAAGATTACAATAGAAACGGGGCTTTTCTGAAGCGAGCAAATAGGTACTTCCACTTCCACGAAGCAGAACTATTCCCTGAAGTCATGATGGGCTCCCCCTATGCTTTTGAAAGCGTCCGCAGCAACTGTCCAAGTGAATTGTTTTGTCCATTTGCTCGTTGAACAAGGGAGTTTGTTGGATTGTGCGCAACACGCACAAGTCTTGTTTACGTCTTTATATTTATATATAGACCCCTGGTCCCCAAGGCCCAGCAGGCAATAAAACTGCCGAGCAGTTGGCTTTTTTTCCCCCTCTGCCGTGTCGTCCAGACCTGACTCGAAGATATATTCTTTTTCTACTCGTCTGGTAATACATCAAGAGTCTGGAACGGTTACTAAAAGGAAAAAGATAACATGAACCATGGGTTGAGATAAAACGCAAGTCCATTAGCTATATAGGTCGTCTTTGCCAACCGTCGCAAAGAAATCAATGTTGCTTACAATGATTGGGGATTTCGCGGTGTGGGAGTATTAGACAAAATTAAAGTACGAAGAGAGCTGTTTAATATTACTACCAAGACGATGCTTTTAATTATTTCTAAAGTGCACCGCTGCGGCGTTGCATGCCCAACTTTTGCTGCACAGAAGATACGTTGTTTGTTTCTTTAGTGGATATCGTGACAGAGTGAGGCAGCGGCGCGAGTTCCACCGGCGTGACATCCCCTCCTCGCCTTGGCCTCAACCGCGCAAAGAAAGTTTCAAGGACTTTGGTCAACATGGTGTAATTTCATTAGCTTTTGCGCGGGCCTTGGCTTTTGCTTTCTTCTTAATGTACACTGAAAACTAATTTGGAACTCAAGAGATTCCAGTTTGTTCTTGTGTTTTGGATGATGTCGTACCGTTGCACTTGTATATGCACTTACCACTTGCATCTGAAG
This sequence comes from Leptestheria dahalacensis, assembly GCA_022114935.1. Lineage (NCBI taxonomy): Eukaryota > Metazoa > Arthropoda > Branchiopoda > Diplostraca > Leptestheriidae > Leptestheria > Leptestheria dahalacensis. The sequence continues at coordinate 107,199 of JAIQCU010000064.1, forward strand.
CATCGGTACCAGCAGAAACAACACGACTGGGAAGTACTGTGGGGTGGAGAGGCGCCGGTACCGGAACTGGGCGCCTTGGCGTTGGCCGGGCCCGCGGTGCCGGCAGCGTTGTCGCCTGTTTTCCTAGAGACGGAACCTGTGAGCGACGTCGAAGCATTCTGGATGCTGTGCTCGCTGCTGTTGCCTTTCCGCCCCTTGGCTTTTTCTCTCTTGTGGCTCGTTGACGAAGCAGCGCCGCTCTCCAAGTGGCCACTGTTTTGAACCAGCGTTGCCATTTCTCTCCTTTCTGAACCTATAGACGCAAATCAGATCGTAAATGTATAAACCCGTCTAGACCGCAATAACCTATCAAAGAGACTCATAACGCTGGTTATAACTGCTGTCGTACATCACGTGTGATGCGAATGTCACAGAGGCAATCCCTCGTAAAAAGCATCTAGACAACGAATCATTGTCAGTAGTAAAGAGAACGAGACTAATTGATGGTCTCTTTTATGTGCTTGTTGCGTTCGTTCTGTCCGCATTCCTACGAACTCGTTCTGGGCAAACGAAGGTTTCAGGGGCTGAATTTCAATGCGTCTGGTTGTAATGAAAGCCCAATGGAACGGGTTAACTAGAAACTTGAAGTGAATACTGTGTTGATTGGTTAGTCGTCTTCGATACATCATCGGCTCTGGCAAGATCAATACGCGGCGGCCAACGCAGGGACCCTTTCGTCGCAAATAGAACCCTATCGCATCTTGTGCCCTTCAGAGCAGAAAACAAGAAAACTTTCATTGATTCCCTTCAAGCTGGCACGAATAGATTAAACCATAGAGAAGGTCCTTGAAGATTGTTGTGTTAAAAATTCAGATGTATCTGTTGACCTCACGACGACAGCCTCAAGTGGGAATAAAGAACGAGTTGAAAAAGAGGGGCCCAACAGTAATCGATACGTAGGTTCGATGAATCTTCCGTAAACCTGGAAACTGGCCAAGAAGGCAATCAGCGATTCTTTCGCTCGAAAAGATGGTTCCTTTGTTACAATGGACCTGGTCGCTTTTGCGCGGCACTGTCCGTCGTCTACAAGGTCGACGCAAAAAAGAGGTCGTTTTACGTGTAATTTGCTTGCAAACGTGTCATTTAAGGGCTCGTGTGCGGGCGTGTTGCCGGAGAGTGGCGCAGAAATGCCCCCGTGAAGATGATAGACTGCCCTGTTGCCAGATATTCTAAATAGATCGCCATGGCACGCAATACAACAACACACGGGTTGGGTTCAAAAAACAACAAGTACAACAGCACTCGCGTGCCCATTACTCGATCCCCAGTTACTATAGCGTAGCAAAATGATCGATACAAATATTACCTTGTTGTGTGCGTGTGTCAACTACTCGCTTTAGCCAGTTGCAGACGACTGACAACAGATCACAGCTAGGTAATAATAAGGTAGACCGGTTTGAGTGTTTTGCACCGAGTGTCTAAGCCGGGAGGAGTTTAAAGATGAAACAGTTGAATGGCTTTCATGATATTTATTTGTTGTTTGGCGTCGAAAAGCTGCTTGTTTGTGAGCAGTGGGGCCGGTAGAGTGAGACTATGCGTCTATAGGTGGCTCAGCAATGCAGCAGCCATGTCACAACCTCTTTACTTATGTATTGATCGACACGGCCCTTTTGGCCAAGGAGCTTTTACTTTGGTCTCGTTTTTCGATTGGCCCCTTCGTCGGCCGTGCTCGCTGCTCCTGCTGCTGATGCTCCTGGCCGAAACTGATGCAATTCACCTTATTCCCACACAGCTAGAAAACACACTACAACTTGGTGCTGCTGTGTTGTCGCTTTTGGTG